>JAUUEB010024325.1:0-16808 GCA_032362205.1 Clione limacina
TCTCTCTCTCTCTCTCTCTCTCTCTCTCTCTCTCTCTCTCTCTCTCTCCCTCTCTCTCTCCCTCTCTCTCTCTCTCTTGTGTACCATATATAGTTTATTATGTTGAACATCACATGGCCTTTGAAAGGTTATGACCAACCTTTCCATCAATATGTCTGAAAATGACACGGCACACCAGGGACTCGAACCCACGCCCACCTGCGCCCAACATAATTAGAGCCAAGCATTCTAACCTCTCAACCACAGAGCCCTGATAGGTTGCTCGTGCTAGCCCCCCAGTGTACATGTAGTAGATCATTATACTAAATTTTGTTGAGCACCTCACCACCATAATGACATTATTGTATGAACAGTGTGAAACATCTAGCACTAGACTCAGCTATTCCCATCGTGCTCTCTCTTGTGTACCACAGCCATGATGTGTCGAATTGATATAGATAGTTTGTTTTGTTTAACGTCACATGGCCTTTGGAAGGTTAGAACAAACCTTTCGATCAATATGTCTGAAAAATAACACGGTGCACCAGGGCCTCGAACCCGCACCCACCTGCGCCGAACATATATATAAAAGGATGATTTAGCCCCATCTTGATCAAATCTAAAAATATTTGAGTCCCTTCCTGATCAAATTTAAAGGATATTTGAGTCCCATTAGGATTGTATCTAAGGATATTTGAGCCCCATTTGGAGTATATCTAAGGATATTTGAGTCATATCCGGATCAATTCTAAGGTTATTTGAGTCCCATATGGATTATATCAATAATTTTTGAGACCTATCCGATTCATATAATTCTTATGGATATTTAGATCACGACGAGGCAATATATAAGGTAATTTTAATCACCACCAAATTATAGCTATAGTTTGCATCCTAACCTGAGCATGTGTGATGTAACTTAAGTACAGACAGGATAGTATATAAGATGTATTCAATATCGAATGGGTCATATATTGTCCATTTGTTAGTCATCAACTTCTTCAGTGACATTAATTATACTAGATGGTTCACAAATCAAGAACAAAAAGTCCGATGATACTAATAGAAAAAAACAATGAAGGGTTTTCATGTTACGTTTTCCCGTGAGCAAGAGCTTCAAGCGCTTAACATATTATATTAATCCGACAAGCCAAATGAGATACACACCTTTACATTAGATATGGGCATTGCATAGATGTTTCTGTTTCAATTATTCTTCCGGCGCACGTACACGCATGTCAACTATACATTTGTAAATAGGGATGGGTAAAAGGGTGATGTTTCAAATCAAAAGATTATAGAACTGATATAAGCGGGTTTTTTTCCTGAGCATTTTGGTACCGAGTTCTTTTTTATCGGACAAAAATTAAAAGAAGCCGCTCAAAATACGCTTTTTAGGTTTTTAGGTGACGCTAGTATTTTCATATGAAAGTAAATAAATTACAGAGGAATATTCCCTGCCCTCAACCCAATGTCAATGTTCATTTTTTTTAGTTAACGTGAACTATTTGACTTTTTGGGGTTATAAAATCCAATTCTGCTGTCAAAAGGTCATTTGTGCAACATTAAAGCACAATATATTACATTTTCAAATGGTTGGTATGAAAAACTATCTTGGACAGTGTAACAGTGTACTGTCAGCAAATTTTGAAAATGTCTCACCTACAAAGTACAACAATTTATCTGCACTTACAATTCGTTAACTCGATTACGTGTGTTGCTTAGTGATTCATATTAACAACAGCTTTCTTTTTTTACATTATAATATTAAAACATGCACACATTCAAAAGTATGAAGTACGGTCAAATTTGCTTTCCTTGGTCGGTGGTCTTGGCTGAATTAGTTTTGTTACTTTAAAATGTAATTTTCTATTACGATCACTTGCTGGAAACGTAATCGATAATGCAAATTAATTCTGAAATAAATGTATCGACGTTTTAAGATAGTTATTCATGATGATATCTTAGATTAAATAATGATTTGTCTCTGGTGGTAATGGTGTTGTCAGACAACTGGAAACTCTCACGCCACTTAGACAGGCTGCCAGTGAAAGTGCTTTTGTCACACATTACCCGGACATTTCAGGAGATCGATCGTAGAGTCATGTTATTCTGTTGTCTGAAAAAAGAAACATGACAAATTTCAGAAAAAGAAAACAGGATGGAAATTTGTCTATAATAGGAGATGGTCATTGCCTTTAGGACAGTATATTAATAGTATTATAAACCTGCGCTGAAAACCTTAAAATGAATTTTGCAATTAACTTCATGACGTAACTTGACTATTTTTGTATACGGTATAATTTAAACAAATAAGCACAACACTGTTTCGGTAAGTACAGACTTGCAGAATTATGTCTGTGAATAAAAGTATATATCATAGTGTATTCAATTGAACAATACCTATGTCTACAAATTAGTTTGACTAAGTATATTACAAGTACAATACTTTACATAATTAACTTTGTATATGCATACCTAGCCAGACACAATAGATATTTTTAACATAATATCGGAGAGAAAGAAACTATAACTCCCTCTCTCTGATTATAGTATACGGATATTGCTCCAATACATTCTCCTGCGATAGACGATTTTGATAATATTTCTGGTATAATATCTTCCATGTGACTGAAACACGTCCTGTACACAGACTCTTACAAAATAAACAAAAATTATGCTCATTTATTCAAAGTAAATCTAGCTATGTTGTCCTGGCTTTCCAGTGATTCAATTTATTTGATAGAGTTCATATAAAAACGCAATAGATGACATGTCCACACCAACCTTGTACTAGACAATGTTTTCATTCATAAACGATAATCATATTTGATTTATGTAAAATGTTTCGTTAAGAAAAAAGTAAATATATAAAAGAGAACCGAAAATGAGTTCTAAATGACAGGAAATGTAAAATGTGTACATACTAAGAGTTGAAGATTGACAAAAGGGAAGTAAGTCCTGTATAACGTGAAAGTGGATACAAGACGTCACCAGACACGATACATTAAATTAATTGGAATTAAGGTGCTGAAACACTATATATAACGAGGATGATGTTAGATGGAACAGGAAGATACAACTGAAACAAACGTGAGTGGCAGGGATAATGATCAAATGGTATTATTTGATGGTGCTAAAGCTTACGTGGCGTAACAGTTTTTATATAACACACTACTTTAAGATTGCCCTATATTTTTTTTAACGTAAACGATTTCCATGACTACAAAAAGAGTTAGGGTAGCATAAATGACCATAATGTAAATCCTCTAAGTGTCACACAGCTTTCAGCATTTACTACTTTCAAATTTTTCTATTATAAAAAAATCAATATTGTTCATTCTAATATTGTATGAGCTTACATCTTCATGAGTCTCCGATAGTGATTACTTTATCGCTAGATACCGTTATACAATAGTTACTGTAGCATATGGAATTCAGCAATAAGGTAAATTGTGCTTTATGCGCTTTATCATTTCAGAAATCCCTGCCAATCCATATATTTATTTTTCTGGGATTGGTATTGAACACGTATCCTTAGTGCAGTTGCTTATCAATTTAGGCCCATGTATCATATTTATGGCGACAAGACCTGAGCGAGAATAGCGTAGTGTACAAATGTAATGAGATGATATGCCTTAAACAACATAGCAGAATGCTTTGATGAATTCAATTTTATGATCTCAGATTTGTACCATATTTTACGAGTGTTTTCTTTGACAAAAATACATAGTCCAATAATGAACAAAATACTTCAATGGTCTCACAGTGTTAATAAAAATAGTGCAGGTATTATTCTATATATCTGCAATTGTGTTAGCTTGAATGATCTGGGTTGTATGTAAGATCAATTAGATATTTTCCTTACATCGAATTGAGTATCTTGTAAAGAAGATTAGAAATTAATTAATTTGTATAACTTATTATGCACATTAACAATTTCGAACTATTTTAAATCTGAGTTCTTTGTATACCAATTGAACGATAATCATTTATTTTTATCACAATGCTTCTGTTCGTTTCAATTAAATGTGTTAATGTTTTGTTATGTTGTGTTTTCTTCACACACAAACTCTTTTATCTGCACTCTACTCACAATGCGACAGCTGAACATTGGAACGATGAAGTTGACAGGTGAGGCGGGTAAGACAATAATTAAGACCGCCAGTGTTTGTTGGTATTTCAAGGAAACACACATAAATGTACGTATGGGATTTATCAATCTGCACTAGCTGTATTTATGCAGCAAAGCCGATTAGCTCGAAAACCTTTGGAATGTTTTTTTCCATATCCTATAGGTAAACAGTTTAAGTTTTTAGCTAATAGTAGTGTGAGCGATTTGTTGAGAATGCATACTTTTATTATTTCATATCTTGTGATACATTGTTATGTTAACATTGAATGGTGAAGAGAGTGTGTGGTTCAGTTTTCTATTTTCAGAATAAGATAATAGAGAGATGCATTTTTTTATGTGAACACATATCCACATACACAGACATTTACACATTCATGCATACATAAGCATCCACACTTAGTACAACAAATTTTAAAAATTGTATTTCGTTCGTCATATTCTGACCATCGTAAAGGAAATACACATTTGTTCAAGAGAAGGTTTTAATGTTACCACTGAATAGGCCAATTTACCATGGAACTTGTTGAAACTCCAGTGAATGTTCAGAGCACTACATGAGGATTATATCAATATTATTTATGAAGTTTTGATTTTTGACTAAACGCGAAATCATTGTGTAGAGCTTCGGTAAATACATTGTCGGTATATTTTAAGGAACACACAGAGAAACATGAGAAGGAGGATGCTAAAGTACGTAGCTAGCCATCACAGTTTGAGTGACATGAATTAAAGGAATGCTGTAGTTACTAGCAGTATTCCTTTACTTACTTTAAAATACTATCACAGCTTTTACATGAATACAGCACATACCTCATGCGACACAGAGCAGTAACGTTGATGTCATAAATCGCCCGTTGTGTGCACTTTTGTTGAAATAGTAACAGATGTAAACAATAACTTTGACGTCAAACTTAATAATATCTTATCGTAATGAGAATCCCCAGATATATCATACATTTACATTTTACACTGAATGACCTTGTTAATGTAAAAAAAGTAAACAAAACAACTTTTTATTTTGCATTTAGCAAAACAATATAGATTTTTATTTAATAGCCAGCAGAGATAAAATACAAACGTCGCAAACCGAATTAGAAAGTGCATGGAACTAATGGACATGTTCAATATTTACAAATGACATTCACTTGTCACTACTTAAATGCTTGATTAGTTCTTTTTTTCTAAAAGTTGTCCAGATTGTGCACTTACAACCATTTGTAGCATTGCGATTTGTTGTAGTAATTGCTTTTTGATGTAAGTGGACGTCACTATATTGCATAAACATGCTGTCCATGTAAAATCATGTTGATTGCGTTTTAAAAAAAAGAAGTAAATGGTATTTTCCATATTCTCGTTCATGTAATAATATATTATCTCTGTTTTGTTTACTGTATGACCATGTCATTTTAACTTAAGATTAAAAAACTACTGTGTTTTGCACTTTTGTTTATAAACCTGTCATTAAAACCATAAAATAATGAAGACATCTTCTAAAGATTTTGCTAACTGTGTACATCGTCATTTAAAGAAAAATATATACATACTGGCGCCTGAACGTGTAAGTCAATATAAATTCGAATTTTAATTAGTTTAAAAAATGTTGAGTGAACGTTTAACATTTTCTCATTAAAAATCAATCTTATATTTTAATTAAAGTACTCGTGAACTATATATATAAGTATATCAATTATGCATGGGTTTTATGTGCTGATGGCACATTACTTTTTAATTATCGTTTAGAACCGTAATAGAAGAAAGTGAGGAAATCTGGAATCAAAATGTATGTTTTTTGTTCATTCTAAGTTTTGATTTCCAAACGTTTTATATCGGTGATGATCTTAAATTATCTTAAACAAGTATTTTGTAAGTGACTTTTTTGGTTTGACCAACCGTCCTGTAACAATGTTGTGTTGCAGATGGTGTCACACCTGTTGATAGAAAAACCCAATGCTAAGACTCAAATGTTGAAGGTGCATGGAATTAATAGTAAACACGGACACTGTCATTATTTATTTTAGTGACAAAATATGTAATGATTTAAAACCAAAACATTATTTTAGCTCACACTGTACACAGTTAGCGGCAATTTAAATCCACAATTTCCTACAGCAACACTCGGCCATCGGGATGATCATGTACAATAAGTAAACATGGCGAATACATTGTATGCCTTGTTTGTTTTGAGGATGACAGAAAGTCTTTAGTGGAGCTGAAAACAAAAGACACTTACATTGTTTTCAAATAACATTGTAGTGCGATTCTTCTGTCTACATCTATCTTTCTTATGATGCCTTTCACTTTCACGCTTTAGTGTTTAAGTTTTTAATTTATAATTGCTGGACATCTGCTATATTGATATTATGGACAATACATAATTGTTAGCTCCAAGCAATGCATTAAATTGCTGAATTTTCAAAATGTTAAAGATGGCTCTTATAAAATTGAATACATCATTGAATCTCAATTTTCTTTGAACAGACAACTTCATTTTAATGGGATCGTAATGAGCTCAATCATACAAAAATTCATTTTTTAAATAACTCCTTCGAGTAAAAGTGTATGATCTGATTGAAAATATAGAAACGTTATCAACTGGTTCAATTTAATGAAAGCTCCAGGCATCAGATCAAATTGCTTAGTTTTCCAAAGCGTTGAAGATAGCTCAATGTCAAAGAAATAAACACATACTTTTATAACCTTAAACACTCAATAAAATGATAACTAGTGGATGAATTGAACACATCAGTGTATCTTCAACATTTAGACCAAACTACTTTATGTATTGAGAATTTAATGATAAAGAATATTATAAATTGATGTATTTTGCCGTAGGTTATTCAATCTAAGAAGAACTCATTCATGGTGTTTTATTTAAAAAATGAAATATTTCTTGTTGGCGATTTAGGTATATACAATGGTACCTTTATCATTAACAGACGCGAATATTGGGTGTTTATTTAAATCCGTACTTTAACCCGCCTTCCAGGCAAAAATAGATATTCTTAATGAGTAAAATTGTAATGTTGGTCATTGTAAATGTTGTAGTAATTGTATTGTACAAAGTATTTTCCCTTCGTAACGCAGTTTTTATAAAATCTTATTCTTCCTAACTCCCTTTCATCTGGGATTCAACGTTTTCAAAAATGCCGACAATAACAATGACCGCCTCGCTGATGTCCTGGGATTTATCATTACTCATTACATTAGCTGTCTGTCATGGCCAACAATCTATGATTGCTCATCATCAAATTTGATGGTCTCTAGAAAAGCTTCAACAGGCTTTAACGCATAACATACGACGTTTGAATGATTTTTAAAAAGATAATACATCAAAAGAGAAAATGTATTAAATCGCAACTTAAGATTTTCAATAATAAAAACTTGTGTTTGAATCATGAAACCCGATGCTGAGTGTCATGAATTATGTCAACGTTTCTATACTATGTACGTTAAGTCTTACTCTATAACATTGGCGGAACTCTATACTCTTGAATGCAACTTCCATACACATCTGATTTGTATCACACGGTCATCACTTTGTGGACTAAAACTTAGAAAAGATAAGAATAAGGAAAGAAAAATCAAGTTTTAATAATTAAAAGCAGAAATTTAAAAAAAAATGCCTGAATTTAGGCTATATTTCTTAATACTCCAACCTGGATACAGAAACACAAATATTACGTGTTATGCAGTCAAGCGTTGGTACTCTTTTAAGACCTACTTCTGAATCATTTTCTTTGATACAAAAGGTGTTACACTGATAACGAACGGCATAACGTATGTTTTGATTGAAATTTCCATTCCCTCGTAATATCTTTCATGTTAAATGTTTCCAATTGTGTATTGTGCAAAGTTATTTTAAATACAGACAGTCGAATTATAAGGTTAATTACGTGAAAGCGGGGCTTGACTTCAAACAAAGATAACAAAAACTACATAAAGACAATCGTGTTAATGTCGGTTGCCGTTATTAGTTACCTGTATATAAATATGTAAATATTTACGTTTTATGCAAGTAACTTTTGGTTCACGTTTTTGATATACCTTTGTATAATTTTCTTTGATACAACAAGAGTTATTTTGATAATAAACGTACGTCATATCATATGTTTTATTGGGAGATTATTCCCCTTAATGTATTATTTTGGAAATTTGCTCCAAAATATGTGATCTGCAAAGTTGTTGATATTCAGACAGACGGACTTATTTTATCTTATTATTTCTAAGTAAATCAATGATATCTTATTGACAAGAAAAATTACTTTACGCGCAGCCTCTAGGGGATATAGAATCGTATTTATACATATCTTTCTGAGACCATATACAGATATGTACGAAACAAAGGATATACTCAGTGAACAGCAGATGCCCAAATACGTCAGGGTTGCAAGACGGAGACATACTCTTTCTAGTGTTCGGTGAGCTAATTTTAATTTTTTGTTATTTCAAATTTCATCTCAAGTGCGGCACATTTTTCTCAAACTGCCTAAAAATCAGGATTATATTCTTGATTTTCCAAACCTAGGAAATTGTTTTCCCAAACTTCGGACAATGGTAATTTCCCAAAAATCGAAAAAATGACGATATCTTCTGCTTTCCTTGTCGTCGCTTATGATGATTAAAGGCAATAATACACGCGCAAAGCACATTGCTTCCCTTGTGTTATAGGAATATAACTGCGCGATTAAATACAATGAATTACATTGATGAATACAATCTTATAATGTTAATGTATAACTTTTATATAGCACATTTCCATGGCTTCTCAATGCGCTTTACAAAATGATTACACCGACAGGCAGGACAGAGACACACATGCACATTCAGAGTAAACAAGGAATCAATCGATCAACCTAAGAAAACCCACAAAGACGTTCGCTACAACGGAGACACACATGTACATTGAGTGTGTACAAGGAATCTGCCTGTTAGACAAATACCTTAGCAAACTCACAGAGCCTATAAGTCAGGTATCCATATATACTGCTGGGTGAACAGATGAAACACGAAAGCAAATCCCCCCCCCCAAAAAAAAAGAAATGTATCCCACTGCGGGGGTCGAACCCACAACGCTAAGAATGGGCGGATTTTAAGTCCGACCCCCTAACCACTCGGCTATCTGCTCCATATATGTAGGGGTATAATAATGCCCACTCACACTCCCATATCATGTAATTCGTTTATAGAAAAATATACTCTTACCTCGATAAATCAGTTGCCCTGTTTACAAAAGAAATTACGAATCATCAAAAGTTCTGAAAGTAAAAAACGCATCATGAATAAGACGATTATTGTTTGTGATTTTCGGATCAACGTCGTCAGGAATATCAGGGTTAGAGATAAACCTAGAGTATACGAATGGAAATTAAGGTAGTGACATATATCCTGACCTTGATCAAGGCAACACCAGCATGCTATTATGTCACTGACTCTATGAGCACCCTTTACAAATCAGGGCTTTAACTATGTATACAGCTTCGATGCTAGCAATCAAAGAAAGTAAGCTTAAAACTTTACAGTAATATTCTGCCAGCGCCATTCACGTGTAGCTGACAATGCGAGAACCGAACTGGATGGAGAGGCTACTCATATAGGGCAGAAGAAACAGGACCCTCCAACAGAGATGTCAATGGTAGCAGGTAACCTAGCTAGTAAAAGAAACGACAAGAGCTGAAACAGCTTTTAGCTGTTGGCGGTGAAAGTTTAAGAAAAGACAATCCCTCAGACAAAGGTACCCAAAGCATTGATTTACTATATGCCACAGTATATGATGGCTCTACCATGTTTCATCTGCACTAGAATTGTTGTGCCTTACATGTCTGAGATATAGGCAATATTGTATAGGACATGCAACATTCGGCCTTAATAAGGAAAAAACAAATGTCTTCTGGTAAACCCTTTCATTAATTGATAGTTCAAAACTACATCCCTGGACGAATAAAATACTACATTTTGAAAGAAAATATAGAACCAAATTTTAAACTGACATTGGACAATGTCACCAATGTCAGAAGGTGTTGAATGGTTGCCGTATGCCAAATTGAAAATTGGCTCGGTAGTTACACAGAAAGGTGTACTCTACAGTGTTGTGTGCATTCATAATCCAGTTTTAATCTAAATTATGAAATAATTTTAGCACTGTTCAATGTTTTAAAACCTCCTATATAGCCTAACACTTTTTATCTTTGTCAAATATGCTAATACCATTTGTATTTCGATACCTCACGTGTCTTTTGTAAGGATATCATGGATTTAAGTATTACTTATATAGTAAAAATAATGGCAGTATACTTTATGTTATACATGTATTATGAAAGATTTTTTTTAAATGTGATAAAAAGAGCCTAATGAATACTATTACATCTGTCTACATAATTTACAGTATCAGTATACAGTTTATCCGCCAAAAAATACGGTATGGTTAGTAATGAAACATTGTATTAGTGGAGTATATTAGATTTCTTTCTTGGACACAGTTTACATAATTTTTGAATCTTAATTATTAGTCAATGATCTAATATCTTATTGAACTTTTAGAAAACTGTAAAAATATATTTTAGACTTTATTTCATATAGCGCAATGTACCAATATCTAAATCCATCTTTTTTCAGTATTTATTTCTACACCAACTGACCTAGGAATAAATAAATAAAAAGTTAAATAAGGTTGATACAGAGCCACTGATAAAATATACAGCATATCACGTTAACCAACATATCAATGAAAAACGGACATAAGCCAATAACAATGTGAAAGATGTTTGGCATAATCTGAGCTATGCTTATAAACAACAAAGGGCATATGTCTGGTAAACTATGGGTTTTGTAAATAAATAACAAATGTGTATATGTATGCCATGATCTAAACTATGTTTTGATCATCAACTTGTCTACTACCTCCTTCCAAAATTATCAGAAAATGATGGCATCTATATGTAACCTGGTGCTATTTATGGTAACCAATAAAGATATGGTTTGCGATTACATAATGGATGTCAATGATCGATCCTGCACTTACTGTCCTAGACTATAATCTTTAATCTGTCTGTTGTTAGACAAGCTATAAAAAATAGAGAATATCTTAATTGTGCATTTTTACCTTGAAAATGTGATGATAATATAAAATATTGTATGTAAAACAAACCAAAACATCTTTCATCACAACAACAAAATTAAAAACAATGAAAACAATGCCTTGTCAAATCTTAACTACGGAACGGTATTGTCATTATTGAATTAAGAATTATTGATTCAGGTTTGGCAATTTCATTGAAAACGTCTACGCTGTAAGGTTTTAAACAGCGTAGAAAATAATAAAAAATGATTATTTCAGTAAAAAAGCCTATGAAAGATGTATTATTTATATCTCGCGTGTGAATTAATCATCTTTTTTTAAGGTAAGACTTCCTGCTCATAGATTGTAGTAAGCGATGATCATTAGAATACCAAATAGGCCGACATTAGTACTTGTTTTTACCTTATTGGTTCTTTCATAAATGTTTTTTTTGTTAATTCGATATATTGAAGTTGTGTTATTTCTATTTATTTTTCCTTGTTCACAAGGATTATAATATGGTATGCTATTCACCCAATTTATATTATCGACTATAACGCCCTTGTATAGACTGTGGTCAATTTCTTTTTATCCCTGTTCATCTCTATGACGGATACAATTTCTTTGTACTCACAAAAAAAAAATTGGTGTATCACCTTCGTGTGTGATCGAAGGGATTAATCATATTTTAAATTTAAGTTGAGCCTATCCTTTAACTTTCGTCTTTCTTTATTTCTGTTGATTAACTTGTAATTCCATTCTTTCCAAAATCAAAAGTAATCAAACGTCATGTCATGTAATAAATTCAGTTGCAGATTGTCACTCACATAAAATTGATCTAGGTTGTAAATTATTTGTAAAGAAAACACCTGCTTATCCTTATATATTTGGTTTTAAGCGTGATTATCAATATATCAAGCCAATCTTTTCAAGTTCTTTCACATTCCTTTTTAATGTATCGTCATGTCTTTCATTTGTAAACATTTTTAATTAGATAGGTTCAGTTATGTTTTCGTTGACAGTCATTTCTTCCATCTTCCATACACGTATGGTATTATATTTAGTTAGAAATGTTTTTGTAAGACCGAGTATTTATTTTTTATCGACTCATTTCTAGGACGCAACATGTTTAGCATCTGATTTGACGGTTTCTAATTCAAATCTTCCTGACAACTAATGAATAAACTGTAGATATATGAAATGAAAGTATTTATTTGAACAACGTTCTTTAACATAATTGATTTTTAAGGAAAATACATCCTCATAACCGTAGTTTCCTGATATGATAACGCACGTCCTTAAACTCGGGTCATAAGTGATACTTGTACTGTCTAGGGTTCTTCTGTGATTATCTCTTGCTCCCAATGACTTTAGTCGAGGACCATAACTAAGTTCTTTCAATGGCATTACCTCCTTGGGCTATCAGTGTTCCCTGAAGCAGAAGATCCTTGACATTTCCCAATATCAGCAAAGATACTTGGTACTGTTTGTCCAATAACCTCATGCGTTCCACAGTGTTAAGCTATTAGTCCAAAAGCGTTACTTGGAAACATGATTAGCACACACAGAGTTAAATCATCTTTTTTTTAAGTAAGCCGTTTCAGTTTATATTAGCAGACCCTTTCGACACAGTTTTAGTACGTCTACTGAAAATATTTCCTAGATATATTTTTGTGTGTGTCAACATATTGTATACATTTTTCAAATTAGTTCACAGTTGTCCTGATTCAATGTAATCAAGATTTGTAGATCTCACATGATTTAGTAAGTATTGTATCATCGTAACTATCATATGAGGTTGTATATTCCTTTTGTAGTCAACATGTAAACAAATGATACAGTAATTATATTTAACAATCTGTGTATGAACAAAATTGTATTTTTATTTCTTTCTGAAAATAAGAAGAGGGCTTTATCAATAAGCAATTTTGTATGGTTAAAAGATTTTAAGTTTTGTTTAAAGACAATCGATTACAATTGTTCCCAGGCAGTTGTATACGAATACGAGTACTTCCATATGTCAGTATGAGGATAAGTATTTTATAAACAAGTCATTGTAATGCAGCCATTGCTGTTTCTATATGATTATATGTATATTGCAAGTATTTCATAGTTGCTACCAAAGACACCAGACTTTGATGTATAGAAAGCTGAGTATTATACATATGTTACTGATAAAATACAGTGGTGATTTTAAGCTGCCTTTCAAGAACTATGGGATGGTTCTATGATACAAATTACATTAAATGGCACTTAAGCAAAATAATACTATCAAGGAAAAAACCCACAAATTATTGTCTTTCCCTTTTCCCCGCTTTGCTGTAATGAGAGTAGGATATGAAATAATTCACAAAGCATCGTTAATGGTTTAAGGCTAAGACCACATTTGACACATGGACGGTTCACTTTCCTTAAAAGAAATATTAAACCCAGACAACGACTCTGACGGCATCGTTAGGAAATATCGTATGTGATGGATTTTGGTTATAGTACAAATACTCGGTCGGTTACCAGGGCTCCTGATCTGCGCATTAGAGTTTGAGTTTGACTTTGATAGTGTTGGATCTGAGCCAGAAAATTGATTCACATGTGAGAATAACGTACATGCTGAAAGTAATAATAATATCATACCATAGACGCATATATATATATGTGTGTATTATTAAATTTTCGAATAACCGAGTTCTTTATTCTCAGCGTCAGCTACGTTCAACTTCCATTAAATAGTCTGTGTAAATGATAATAACATTGACGTCACTTCACGTTACTGTCATGTAGAGGTGCAATCCTTTCTTTTGGATATCATTATATACATGCCTTAATTGCTGAATACTATGGCTTTTTGTGATTGTATGTAAAACAAGACAATGTTACTAAGGAACGGTTGTTTTAACTTATTCAGTCGAACTTGTGGCAATTGATGAATCGTTGTTTGAATCCCAGCAGGTTTATATTTAATGATATTTGAATCCAAACATAATATATATAAAAATATTATTAAGTACCAAATTAACAAATAAAACTCTTTTTTGGACTAAACATAAAATCGAGCTTTGCTACCCGTTGTGCTAATTATCAATTTAAGTAGCAACCGTTAATATTTTATATCAGTTGATAAGAAGAAGATTTGAGCTACAATTTCAAACAACTCTTAAGGAATAGGAATATAAACACCATATTTACAGGAATATTTACAAGCATTCCGAATTTGATTATTATCAGTTTGTTAAAGAACAAATAACAATGTATAACCGGTTATACCAAATATTCTAGGTGTTCCTTTTTCTTATGAATTAATATTTTTAAACTGACTAGAAAAAATGGATATTTGAATATCCTCTAACGTGTTGCTAATGATCGGATATTCACATTAAATAAACAGGATCAACTTCATACATCTATTGTCTATGTCGTAAACAGGAAGTTCTTTGAAAAGAACACAAATGTATAGGTTTACACATAAACACAGTGCTTTGGTGTGAAACAATCCCCAAACAAAGTCTAAAAAATGCATTGATCGAAATTTGAGACACCTAGATTAAGTGCTAACAAATGTAACATTTATCAGTTATAATTGTCAATACAATTTTTATTTCTAGAAAATATGTCTGTATATTTTGGTATTTGCTTTTTTATTCCTAAACAAATTACGGGAATGTTAAAGTGTCTAATGGTTTGTGTTCATATATTATTTAACCTAAAACTACAAGTGAAAACAAAGTCTTTGTAGCTTCCGTTTAATGGTTCATCAATACGCAATGCTGTATGATTAATACGGTTTTAAGTAGCGACCATTAATAGTGTATACCAGGTGATACGAAAAAGAGTTGAACTGAAAAAAATCTTGATCACATCATGATATATAGACACAAATAAGACTCTATTATTGTTATTGCATATGATGCATCGAAGACATCATGAATTTAGTGCAGTATCTACAACGAGAAAATCCTTGCAACTTTTGATATACCTACAGGGGTAATATATTGATCAAATCTAATTCAGATACACCGTCTCTTCAACCCTTTAGCATACACAGCATGCTTGTGAAATAGTTTAACTATTTAACCACATTTTGCCACAAAACACTCTTCTGATTTTAACGTCCTATTTTCTGCTAACTCAAATAAAATCGACATTCATGCCTGTCTGTTAAAATCATCTTGAATGTGTATTAAGGAGACCTCCGAGATTTATGGTTAAAGAACATGGAGGTAACCTGTAATCAGGATAGGGCAAGTCTGGAAAAACAAGTTTCCATTCGACTTCTTTTTTCTAGCGTTTCACTTAAAGTGAGAAAGATCAAGCCAAGATCAGAAGCATACTTTTGAACAGTTTTAACCTCAAATACCTATCAGATATTTTTGTGATAAGTTATTTTGATAGTTTTTTTTCGATTCCCTTTAATTTTAAGCGCATGTGCAACGTTGTCAATTTTACATTTGTTAAGAAAAAATACAAGTGAAAACAAAGTCTTTGTAGGTTCCGTTTAATGGTTCATCAATACGCAATGCTGTATGATTAAAAGTAAAAAGTGTTTTTGTGGAGATATTTAAAGCAAGTATTTTAAAAAAATCCATCAATATTTGAACTCTTCTATTGGTATTCAGTGCGTGAAGTAACACAGAAACAAGAAGAAGAAGAAAATAATGCCTACTATAAGAAAAAATAATCCAGGTTAATTGTACTCAACCACAGAACAGCGCACTTAGTTTAGTGTTCTTAGATTAGTGTAATTGTTATTATGAATTCTTATTATAATCGAGCTAGGACAGTTTAAAACGGGTGGTCTTTACTCGTTTTTTCTAGGAAATTGTAGATCGACAAGTGATACTTTTCGTATAGTTTTATGTGTTGCGGATCGTGTAGCGATATATATTATTATTTTTGCGTTATTTAAGATACAAAAAGCTGAGCCGTTGTCGTTGCTTTTTCCCGTCTTGCATTAAGCTGTCGTTGATGCGTGTAATAATAACAAAAAAAGCAATATTCGCTTAATCTTTACTTTCTTTGAAGACATTGTGTTTTTGTGTGAATGACCCTTAACCTGTTGGCCCAAAAGCAATAACAAGAAGCCGAATTTGTCTAGAAGTGATTTTGATCGACACGAGCCTGTGTGTGCTGAAAAAACAATGCCGTGTATGTTATATCTGATTTGTTCATCAATAAGAGATTGAAGAATCTCGACTTAGAGTGCTACTTGGTAGCGAATATACTTATGATTGACCCTCCCTAAAGGGATACGTTACGTCCTCCCTCTCCTCAGTCCCTGGTTGGCAATGGATATTCTCCTGTGGACGTCTGTTAGCTTTCACTGCTACGCTCACTTCCCCTCTCTCTCTTTCCCCTACTCATTATATGTTTTTAGTCCCTACCGAGTGGAACCAGCAGAAACTGCATTCTGTGCCTGCAGCGCAGGGCCAGTTCAGATGGTTTGTTGAGATATTGGGCGCTGTTGAGTATTTTTGAAATCTCCAGTTTCTCAGTTAGGCATGAGTCACATTGTCTGCCGCCCTTTCTGTAGGCAAAGGCTTTCTTGAGGATTGACCCTCTAATCTTTGGATTAGGGGCTAGGCCTGTTTCCCACACGTGGCTGGCTAGAGTTGTGTTGGCCTTGCTTTTGGGGTTTCTAAAAGAGTC
>JAUUEB010024436.1:9879-25988 GCA_032362205.1 Clione limacina
AGGGTACTTATCTATAGCTTAGCAGGGTGCAGATCAATAGAACAAGATGCCACTTTTCATTTATTAGGAATATTAAAAAAGCATTTTTATTCCTATCAAAATAAAATAGATTCCTTTAGATTTCACTTTCATATGATGTAGATTTGTCATATTCCTCTTTCTCTATCATTTCCTTTTTATATTGAGATTCTAACTACATTCAATGAACAACCTATCTGTGACTCCTAATCCCAGACAAATTGAATTATCAATATCATTTGTGTCATACATTCTTATTGTTTCAATGATAAAAGGTGTACCTGTGTGATACAATGCAAAATAGATTGACATGGTGTTTTTTGTTAAGCTTGTACACAGAAATTGAAAGACATTCAAAGTTTTCATATATTCTTCATAAAAAGTGCTGCATTGTATGTTATAGTATATATAATTCATTAAGTTCAAATCTCTTAAGATTAACTTCACACATCTTGGTTGGGGTACACTCTGTGATCTCTCAAAGTCTGCTTTAAATATGTGATAGTTTTTAACTGGTAGCTGACTTATAATTTATTAAACTTTGTGCAAATTAAATGCAATTACTAATTAAGTTGAGCTATCATGGTCTTTAGAGGAGTCACTTGAGGAGTTTCCATTGTCACTTTGACCAAGGTCACACCAAGGTTTTTTTGTAGCCCTTTTGTTTAAAGCTTCTTTTGGCAAATTGCCCTCGCGTTGACGTTTTGAACGATCTCTCTTAGTGAGACGTTTGCGACGAGGAATCCCCGATGTTTGCTTATCAGATTTGGACTTGTCACTTGGAAGTTTATTAGGTTTTAATCTTTGATCAGCCTTAACAGAGAATACTTGAGTTTCATAATGACCAAAAGTACCAGAATCTGACAAATGTCTAGGTTTGTCAAAACCAGTGGCATTTAAGAGTTCTGCGTGAGGTGAAGCTTCTTGTTTTGACCTGTCAATGAGATACTGATTGAAAGACTGAGGTCTTGCTGTATTAGCTTTGCAGTCTCCATTGCTGGGACTTCTCACGTTATGAGGTCTGACCATGACTTGAGGCCTACCATCATCAGTGTGGGTGATAATAGGCAGGCGAGGAGGTAATGGTGGACATGATACTCTTGATGGAGAGGCTTGTGGGTAGTCAGCTGCTGCAGCTTGAGGGGGAGAAACTGGCGTTGTGACCTCATTGGCTTCAACAACTTTGCTTAAAGGGAGATGATCACCTAGCCTATTATTGTCTAAAGTGTTTTCATAAAGATTGCTGTCTCTCTGAGGAAACTTAAGCTGTCGATAGTTAGTTCTGCTAGGAAGAGATGTTGGTCTTAGAGGTCTTGAACTCTTGTGAAAACGAAGGCTTCCATTAGTCACAATGGGTCTTCTTACAGGGATTTCAGACCTACTTATATGTGTTCTGGATGTTTCTAAATTTTGAACAAATTCAGAATAGGATGTAATATCAAAGTCTGGCTGACCCTGAGCACTCTTTGGTCTTTTTGAAGTCAATGACTGACTTCTCTGCCTCTTTTCATCAATAACATTATCAGAAGCTGCTGTATCACCAGTCTGATTGTCTGAGTTTGATATCTTTGCCTTGCTGTTACAAGCATGTCCTTGTTGTTGTTTCTTCAAGCTACTAGCTCCATGTTTTGGTACCTGAGTCCTTACACTGCTCGAAATTGAAGGTTTATCATTGAATTTCTGGACATTCCCAGAGTAGATAAACTCTTCAGGCAAGGACTGGTTCAAGGACTTTATCTCAGATTGAGGTTGACTTGCATGTGAGTTGACTTTTTTATAAGACCAGCCATGAGAGACACTGACATGTGGACCATCGTCAAAAGACAGACCTAATCTGTTGGTATCTAAGAGATAATCAATATCAGAGTCGTCAACAAGATTTTGTACCAGCTTGTGAGGGTCCTCTTCCTGTCTTGGTATCCACACATCTTCAAGAGGAAGACCATTGCTACCTGTAAAATGAGAAGAGCAAAATATATTTTGTTAGATAGCTGTTTTGAAAATTGTAACATTTCATCCTTACTTCATTGGATTTAAATCTTTCATTGAGCATATTTGTCAAAGGTTATGACATCATTCTTATTACATAAACCTATTACCTCCTATGTATTATAAATTGAAATTAATAAATTGTATTTCTCTTTCTCATTTTTCCCTATGTAGAACTTTTCTATTCTATTGACATAGATTGAGATTTGTTTTGTCCTCACTCATGGACCGTAACCTTTGATGATCTGATGTCATGTTTTTCAACTTCGGAACTTATACATATCCGATCAGCTAACTTAAATATCAATTTTAAATGATGATAAGCATTAAAAGATTATACCTCATGTTGCACTTACAAACCCTGTTAAAGTTGCTGACTTTTTTAAAGGATATTTGCTTTTTCTTTTCATCAAAATTCAAAACATGTTTTACAAAAGTTTTTTTCAGTTATACAATTGTCTATGGAAAAAAAAGCTTGTAATGAATTATTTTGTTACCTTTGCGTCCAAAAAGCCTCTGACACATCATATGATCAAGGCCAATGTCACTTGCCAGACTGGCATCACTGTCGTCATTGGAGCCAGTAAACAAATCAAACCTCTCAACCTGCTGGAACAAATAGAAAGGAACAATTTTTATTATTTATCAGTTTAATTATTATCAAATATATTGTAAATAATCAAAAAGTAACAATTGAAATCAAAATCACACCAAGTAAACTTTGGTACAAGTCTATAATTTAATGTCACATGGACTGAGTGGAACATAATAATAGAACACAACAAATAAACTGTTTATACAAAAAGAGAGAAAACAAGCATAAATTGTTTGTTTAATTTGTCCCTTATCAGTTTGAATAAAATCAACTCTAGTAAGTTGACTAATAAGGGTTTTGTGCTTGGTATACACACTCCATTATCCTTTGTTAAACAGTTTGGTATTTCTATTCCCTTTATCCAAATTGGCGCCACTATTAAAGTTCTTCAGAAAGTACTGATATATTGAAACTGCTAGAGTAATTATTAGTTGATGAAGTACATTTTTGAAGAATTATCTTTTTTTCCTTCAATTTATAACCATAGCAGGATCTAAAACGTGATCAGCATACACACGATACCTATGTTTAACCATATGTTTCCAATGGTACTAGACCAAACTAACCTCAAAGGATCCGGGGGTTTGTATATTCATACAAGTTTGTGCACACACGGTAAGCACCTGCACTATATAGCACAATGGTAGTTTTAAATTCTAAGCTTTAAATTTTCAAGTGATTTAACCAGCACAACTGGTTACTCTGGATCAGCATATCGTGTTAAACACCCAACCATTGTGACTCATTAACAGGCTTAGCAATAAATAGCAAGTGTATAAACTTTTAAATGTGTAGTTGTATGTATAGTCTCCAGGACAACTCTTCTATGGGGCTTTCACCTCTCTATCAACACATGTTTGGCAATAGCTATAAAGGTGATACTAAGACATTTTCATGTGCTGCCACACATATGATAGATCACAATAAATTTAATCCTTATGTATTATGTAAAAATAATATGTATATGACAATAAATTCCTCTTAAATTCCTCTTATCTTATACTGACACTGGGCCAACCAGTTTTAGCACAGATTTAAGTGTTAGGCACAAGGCGAGACTCCTGCTAAATTACAAACATTTTTTTAAGCTGGGATTCTACTGTGATTCGAATACCCAACCTTCCCCTACTAAGGCAGATTCTTCAACCAATGAGTCACTGTGGCAGCAGATATAACCTAACAACATTTCTTTGTAGTTAAACTTTGTTGGTAATGGTAAATGCTCAAGACTCTTTACTCAGTTCAATAAGATATGGGAGATTATGAAGTATCCCAATTAGAATTTTCAAGATTTAAAATAAGCATTATCATACTTATTGATGCTGATTTCGAGTCTTAAAATTTGTATTGTCTTTTTTCATAGATGCATTTAGTTCCACACAATTTATTCAGGGAGGAGTTGACCCTACACCAAATGGATTTAAATATTTTGTCTTCAGAAGTTGGGTAGGTTTGACTCCCACTTAAGTAAACTGTGTGAATCTATATGCATTTAAACAGCTCATTCCAGGACTCTTTTACAACTACTGTACTTACTTTTCTCTCAACTTCAAGGTCATCACGCTCAAAGGTCTCCTTAATTCCACAATCATGTCCATTTAGCCACCTTCGCAGTTCCTGTTCTTCTTTTCCTTCAATAACTGGAGCTGATAACCTTTTTTCAGGGCTGATTGTATCCAGAAGCAAACCCTGGTTATCAGGACAAAATATGAAGGATGACCTGTCCCCATGGTTGGACACTTCAGCATCAGCAAAAGGCCATGTGTCACGTCTGTTGCATCCAACTTTTTCTGAACTAACAGAAGATGACCCACTTGAGTCTTTTGACCGTCTCATTTTGACCTCAGATACAGTGTCATCTTCACAAGGCACCTCCTCAAAGTCTTCATTTCCTGAAATTACTGATTTTTCTCCATCAAAAGAGGTTAGAAAAAATTCATCTTCCAACCAATGGTAGTCATCTATGGAGCCACTCTTGCTAGCTGCTTGCTCTGATGGATGTGATGTAGACTCAGCAACAGGACCAACTGTATCTGATGACTCCAGCTCAATACTGGCTAAACTGGCCAAGCTCAAATTCAGCTCACCAACTGTTTGTGCTAAAGAAGCAATCTGTTTTGAGATATCCTCAAACTCTTTGAGAGCTGCAAGCTCATCTTTATCATCTTCTGTTCCATTTTTCTGTTCTGAGTCATCTCTCTCTCCTGCGGATAAGTTCCCTAGGGTTTCAAAACTCTTGTTGTTGAGAAGTTCAGTGAGACTAGTGAGAGACTGCCTATCTCTGCTGCCTGCTGACAAGAGACTTCTATTTGAGCCTACTTGGCACAAACTATAGAACTGGCCGTTGAACAGCTTCTGCTCATCAACTGAAAGTCTCGGACTCTCATCTCCTGTGAGGTCAAAGAAAGATCCTACGGATGTTTCTTCATCACACTCAGTGACATCAGACAGGTTGAGGCGTAGAGATCTGGTGTATCCTGGGAAGAAGCTGTGGCTGTGGTGAGGTCTTGTCATCTGAAATAAAGTAAGCAACATAAAAATAAGAATAAAGAAAAGTTTGCATGAGCACATAAGTGTTATTTGCATGTATTATAAATTATGTATGTATGTCTGCATTAAGTGTTATGTTAATAGATGATTTCTTGGTTGTGTGTGCTTATTCATGCATGTTAGTGTTAAGAGGGTGAATGATTATGTCATGTGTGATTACATATAGTGTGTGTTTGTGTGACCTTATGCATGAGTGAATGCGCCTGTATGTTTTATTATATGGGAAATTTGCAGTAAACAAAACAGCCATGCACTTACACAAGTCTTTCAAAATATAAAATAACGCAACATCTTACGCATAGGAAATGGTCCACTGACGATTTTTGTTGCATACATTCAACTTAGTAAAGGGTTCATCCAGCATCAAATATTAAAAACAAGAATTGTTCAATGGGAAATCAATAATTACTAGGAACATATCTAAGACATCCCCCCCCCCTACTTCCTCTTCCTCAGCTTGAGTGCAGCTAGACAGACTGTGAGGATGCATGTCTCGTTTTGCTATTGATGTTTATTTTTGTGTAAGATGATGCTGCTGGCTGCATGATTATGTGATAAAATTAGAAAAATAGTAACAAAGTTACAATTAAAAATATGGAGTGTCTAGTTTATTTTGGAAGAGTGCATGTATTTAAAGATGCTCAAAACTCTATGGTTTTATGTCTTTTCTAATCTGCTAAATGCAAAGAAATTGTCAGAAAACAAATTATAATCTGATTGACGTTTCAAGAAACAGTAGATCTATGAAAAGAATTGATAAGTGACACGTACTTTGACATTGGTATTAGACAATGTAATAACAAATTAAGTGATCTTCCATTTAATATGTATCTATGCAATCCACACACGCAAAGTAACATGGGGAGAGGGGGGAAAAATCTGGTTTGTGTGAAATCAATAGCCGCATAGGGGCCTAAAACTTGAAAATGACTTAAAAATTGTACGAATATAGAAAATTGTGGATTCAAATGGTGGGGAGGACATTACCCATGTCCCCCTGGCTATGCGCCTGTTTATATATTAAGTCTGATGCCTGATTTTAAGTTTGTTAGATTCATTAGTAAAGTTAAGAATTCTACAAAACTTACCTTAAAAGACTGTGAAGGTTTTAAATATCTCCAAGACTCCTGCTGCCACCACTCATCTGATGAAGATTCAGCACCCTCTGAGCAAACAATCTCATCCAACGATTTAGTCAGTCTGAGAGCGTGTTGGTCAAAATATGTCTCTATCGATGCTTGGCTGTATGTTGAACTTGTCTGCAGTGATGTACTTAGATTTTGCTCTGAGCTGCATCTCCGGGTGCAAAAGGTGGAACAGTCTGTGTCGAAATGACCACAAGGCGAAAATGGAGATGAAGTATTTGCAAAATCTATTACATGATTTTGAAAATCAGGGAATGGAAAATTGTCCAATTGGTCGTTAAGTGGAACTGAGACTTCTGGTAGGTAAGGGTACTGTGTGCTGTTAATCGTTTGTAATAAGGACGAGGATATTGGGACAGTGTGCGATTGTTGTTTCAAAAATTGCGATTCAAATTGTTTTAAAAGTTCATCTTTTGAACAATGTGTTTGAACACTTTCACACTGGGAAGAATTTGTTATTTGATTGCAGCTGTTAGCACCATGAAGAACTGCAGAGTTTGAACCACAATGATCATCATCTGAAGTTTCAGATTCTGATGTGAACTGACGAAATGCTTCATTGCTGATGACTATAGGAAGTCTAGGAGACGTATCATCACATTGGAGATCATCTAAAGGTATTGTCTCACAGTTTAAAGTTGTAATGCTGTTTTCTTGTAAATTGTGACATTGTGAGTTATGCCCCTTGTTTGAACCTTCACAAATGTTATTTTGTTCTTTTAGCTTCAGACTAGATTTTTCTTTACACTTTGGTTCTGCCTTTTGCTTTCTACCAAAAAGTTTTCTAGGAACTCCCTTTTCTTTTGAATTTAAAGGCAATGTTTTTGATATTTCTGTTTTCTCTTTTTTGAGTTGTTGTTTCCCAGATTGAGGTTTAGACAGTTGCCTAGGAGAGGTTTTGGCTGTCACTGACCCACAGATATTCCCTTTTTGAAGAGGTTTTCTAGTGTCATTATTGGTTTTAGCTAGTGATACTTTAGGAATTGCCGATGAAACTAAAGATGTAGGTGAGGTGGGACTAGAGCATGGCACTGGGATAGAACTGCCTGTAAAAGACAATCTTTTGCTTGAGGATTTAGATAAAGAGCTATCTAAAGATGATATCGATGATGGTGGAGATAGTGCAGGTGAGCTTCTGTTAGGCTTTTGAGAGCTCAAGTCATCTGAGTGTCTACGAAATATCCCAGATAATTTTGAAAGCCTAGAAGGTTTTTTCTGACCTGCAGGTGTTGAGGATGATATAGTTGCACTTCGAAGTCTTCCTTGTGGTGGTGGATGAAATTGAGAATTTGGACTGGTGTCTTCAGAGCATTTCATTATAGGCTTTGAAGCAATTGAACAACTGTTAATGCAAGAGCCGATTTCTGATGAAACAAAACTAGTGGTAGAAGTATAGTTACCAGACAGATCCCCATCGGATGTGGATATCACAGAAGATAAACTAAGGTCAGTGTTGCTAGGAGTGAAGAATACAGAACCATCAATAGCTGAGTCATCTCTGTTGCCTCTGATAGTTACTGGACTTGGCAATTTTGCACCCTTTAACGTACCTAGCAACGATTCTGAAAATGGAGGCTCTGAATCTGTATCAGAGGGTTTACGGCTTGGACTTTCACAAAGTTTGTCAAGAATCTCCTGGTGAATGTCTGATGACATAGTAGAATATCCATCATCTTTACCAGATCGCTCAGTGCTTAAATTTTCACAACTGGAGTCAGAAGAATGAAAAGGAAAATGTAATGCTGTATTGGATGTGTCCGTAGGATGACTACCTCTTACTTCTTCACTACCTTTCATGGCTAATTTTAGGACATGATCTATAGCATGACTGTTGTATGGCACTGGAGGTATATGATTCTGAAGTAAGTATCCAACAATAGCATTTGTATTTTTGCGACCAGAGAAATTTGACTTTGATTCATCATCTTTCTTACCACTGTCTGCTTTTCCAGTTTTATTAGGTTTTTTTGCAACTGGTGGTGGTATCTTAGAAGACTTTTTATTTTGACCATCATGATTACTTTTGCTGCCCGCAGAGCTCTTTCTGATACTTTCATGTTTTGGCAACGTAGATGTAGTCTCTGGTCTTCTCTCCACAGTGGAAGACCTTGATCCATAAGTCCCCCTGCTATCTAATGATTCGTTTGATGATTTAACTGACCTGACCAGGCGTGATTGACTGGAGGTGCCATTAGAGTTAGACGTAAGTGTTCTTGTACCTGAATTAGAAGCACCTGAGTTATGTAACCATGCAGAGTTATTTCGATGTGGCATTGAGGGTGAAGGTGATGGGGAAGACTGAGTTAAACTTCCTTTACTTGAATATCCAAGATCATGTGATCTTTGGCTCAAGTTAGGTGAAGGAGATGATGAGTGATGAAGGTGTCCTGACATTTCAGCATGTACTTCAGCAGCAACCACAGTAGTATTTGACTTAACTGAATGTGATGTTGTGGTATTACCCTGCTGAGGTGCATTCTTTAAAAGTAGGAGATTTCTCACAGCAGCTTTCTCTACCACCCCTGTCTGAGGAGAGCACTTGGCAACTTTTTTGTTATTTGAAAGATGTTGTACTGGTTGTTGCTTTAACTTATTGCGAGATTTTCCCTCCTGAACTGACTTCTGTAGTATTGGAAAACCTGGAGTGTCAGGAGACGATGATGATGAGCTTGAACTAGATGAAGAAAATGAAGTGAACATTTTCTGAGATGATTCTAATGCTTTGTTTGAAATTGCTTGTCCAGAAAGTCCATGAAGTTTTTTATTGGGTGACAGTTGCATTGATGACCAATCTGAGAAGAAGTCATCATCTAAGGCAACTTCATTCTCCATACTGCTGTCTAACAGCTCATTGAGAGACATGGACGATGCTGTACTGAAGTCACGAGACACAGGGCGAGAGGCATGCGAGCGAGAGTCACTGTCTTCATCACTGTAATCATAATAGTAATACTGACTAGGAGGGTGAGAGGATTTTAAAGTGGCAGTCTCTGCAAAAGGATTTCTGAGAGCTGGAGTAACAGATGCATAGACCTTTGCAGGCTTTTTCTTTGGCTGATGTTGCTGTTGATGATGGTGTTGTTGTTGCTGCTTACTTTGATTAGGGACCTGAGTTAATGTATCACTTTCTTTAGAAGATGATGATGCTTTTAGATTTCGATCTTTCCCATGATCATTATTATTATTATTGGAAGACTGAGAAAAAAGAGCAATGTCATGATCATCACTAGAATGTTTTGACAAAAGTTTTGCAAAGTCTTTGTTGAATGCTTCAAAATTGGAATGGTTTGGATCAGTAAGAGGTAGACCTAAAGGCACAGAGTCTGTGCCATTCCAGGTAGTGTTCAAGTCAACAGCATGAGGTGTGCTGATCACACCATTTTCTAGCTCCCATGGATTGAAGCTGTCGATGTCAGTCTCTAGCTGCCCAATAGCACCTACAGATACAGATTGCTTTAATCTTGGTCTAGGAGTAAAACTACGATCATGAGTATCTGAACCCCCTCTGCTACGGACATTGGCCTGCTCTTTCTTTCTCATTTGCCCCACGATGCCATTCATTCCTCGCTCAAGGCTTCTTGTACGACGATCACGCATATTGATGTGAGTAGATTTTGGGCTGGTGTTGTTAACAGGGAATTCAGTCTCAATCTTGACATCTGCCACATCTGTGCTTGAGGAACTGGATGAACTTGGGTTATTCTCGACTGTTCTTCCAGGACTTGAATCAAGCTTTTCCTTTAACCATGGAGGAGGAGAACTGAGTGCTGGCTGTCCAGGACTATCATCGAGCATCTGCAGAGGAATTAAAAAAAAGTGGTGTTACACAGTGACAATTATATTTTTCTATAGCTCTTTTACTTGTTAGAACAAACAGCCTCCTGTTGATTCATATACATATGTTCCAAAAGACCTCTACAGAATAAAGCATCTGCAAACAGCACACTGCTCTCACAATATCCAGTATTAAATCACCCAGTTGTCACAAAACTTTGAATATTGTTATAAATATTTTTTTTCTTCTGTTTGCAGGCTCTAGATTTCTAATACATTTTTGACCCCTTAATTTAACTTTTAATAGGTTAATATGTTATCAAACAATATGTTCCTTATAAAATATGAGATGTAAGAAAGTAAATTACATATTTGTTCTACAAAGAATCTATTTCATCAAATTTTGTCATGAATAAAATTGTCCTGACACATATCACCTTTTGGTTAATATAATAGCTCTTGTCTACCAGACACTCTTAAGCGTTTAAGCATAATTCTTAATAAATAAAAGGCTGTATCCAGATGTTATCTATTTTAGAAAAAAATCATACCCTAAAAGATTGAACAACAACAAACAAAAACCAATCTCCTTAAAAGGCTACAAATAAAAAAGCAATTTAAAAAGAATGAAGGGGATGATAACATATATTCATATAAATACTTACAATCTCACTACACATGCTCTGTAAAGACTCAGCATTGTCTAGGAAATGTATAGCCATCTCCCCATGTGGTCCTGCAATGACAGGAAGTGACGTACCAGAAGCAGTGGGGCACATGTGGCCATGCCCAACCTGGTAACAGATAAACAGAAATGAAAACTCTCAAAATTCAGATGATTTATATGTTTATCTCAAGAAAAGGTAAAAGAGTTCAACATATGGCCATAGAAGTCATGTGAAATGTGTGTGTGATTCTTAAAATTTGTAATGTTAGTTGACTTGAATAAATATGCCATCTTAAGTGATTGTGAACTTTATTTCTCGAGATTTATGGTTTTTTTTTAAAACACCTCAAAATACATAATGCTGAGTTCAAATATGATGATATAACATGCTGCATAGAAAAGGTCAAATCAAACATGTTGTGAAATTGCTTCTGTAGTCCAGCAATCAGACATTCACTTACACAATAAACTAACACAATAAAATAGACCTGGACCATTCTCATAGACAGTATTTATTCACAGAAAAATTACAAAATTATTTTCCCCTGCCTACATCTTTTTATTTATTTGAGAAGTACCAAAATATTTATAACTTCAGAGATTCTATGTTTTTAACAACAATGTCACCGGTATGAAAGTGTGATCATTCCATAGCAAATGAAAGAAAGAAACAAACAACAATGTGGACTTTTAAATAACAAAATAAACTCAAATCAAGACTTTTGATACAAAGTAATACTTTTTAGTCAACTCATATTAAAATGATTTATAGTTGAAGTGTGGTTCAAAAAATGTGCAAGAAAAAACGTTCAACTTTTGTTCTGGATAGTCTACAGTATTAAAATCACAATGGTCTATAATATTATAGTCTACATTACTAGAATGTCACTAAACCAACATCCATTGGACTGAATGGTCTTACTGTCTATAGGACCTACTTACCTGAAGCACAGAGTCTGAGGTAAAGCGGACCTTTTGATGGAAGAGAATGTTGAGGTGTTTATTCTGTAACTCCAGGTCTTTAACTCGGCTCTGCAGTTTGAGACATTCCTCTCTCAGAGTCTGTAAACATAGATAATCAAACAATATTACTAACATTATGGTGAAATGTCTAATATTGTCTTTTTTATTGTAATTCTTTTATACTTTGTATTTACGCATTATGTTAATGTTTTGCCCTATTCTACTCACAGCCTTAGCTTTGAATAAATTTCAATATAATATTTATATATGTTGTTTAATTGTTTTAATATTATCGAAAAATATAAGCATTTCGATAAGGATGCTTGCACTGTATTTAAATATGGATATTTGTCCTCACAAAAAATTCTGAGTTCTTTTTAAATTTATTTATTATGTTCATCTACCTCCTTCTTTATAATTTCATTGTTCATATATCATCTTCTCTTACACAAGTTCTAAATTTGAGGAGTATTCTTCGACAACAGGACCTAAACTACGTGCATGGTGATTTTTTAATCCATTTGACCATTGTTTTCACTTCAGTAAGTTATACATTTTTTAATTGTGAAATTGTTTGACGATAACAGACCAGTAATAGGACTACCCAATAGTTGCCTATTGATCAAATGTTGCATGAACTTCAATTGGTAAATACTTGAAAGATCTGTCATCGGACAGGAAAGAAAAGAAAACAATAGTTCACCAATATAATTTTCTAAAGAGTTCGTGCATCTAAAGCAAGTTCAGTGTTAGAATGATTTGAAACAAATCAAATGTCCATGTGTCCCATATAAAGGATATCGGGGGCAATGCTCTACCTTAAAAAGTGTTAACAAAGGGAGTAAAATAGCCATCAGTTAGCAAAAACATTGTTTTTAGGGTATTTATGTGTATATGTACACTATATGTCTATGAAAGTAATCGTATGTTTGAAGCCCGATCAAAACCGTTAACGATTCTGAAATAACGAGTCAATCAAGATCAATGACTATTTCTGTAAAATATTATTTTTCCAGGTCTGGGACTTATTTTAACAGCGGATACTAAGTCTCGTGTGCTTTACAAGTTTTGCTAAACTTTCGTGTGTCACCAGTGACTCGAGTGTCGCTCAATTAAATTTGGTGAGTGACGCACTCTCAATGTCCATGTGTACGATCACATGACACAAACTCGTATCGTACTGCTGGTAATCACCAATCTTTTATCAAATTAAATAACTTGATAACGCGATATGACACGGTGTTCTATCAAGCCCACGTGCTGGAGGCTCTAATAAAGACATGCAATCGACTGATACGAGAGGCCAAAGCCAGCGCTACATGTTATTTATTCACATTAACTCAGCTCTGAAATACAAATATAAGCAAAAAGATTTAACTTCCTAGACCCCTAGCTTGCTTCAAGATAGCATTATCACATCACTAACTATATATGCACCCAGTTCACCGTTGTCTGTTATTCAGATGTCATGAAGCAGCCTCATTGTATGCTTCCCAAGTTATGAATTTATATCCAACTATTAAACAAAGAATAAAACAGAACACACAGAAGCATCTTTAATACCGTTGAAATCAATTGTAATAATGCATTTTATATTAGTCCCTTTCAAGTTTGGGGTTGTCTCTCCTTTAAAAATTGTGTCCTTTTGAAACCAATAATCGGTCCAATGTAAGTCAAATCATAAAACTTACACACAAAAAACAGTATGTCGCAGAGTGTTGAATTTTTTTTTACTTGCAACAAGTTGAACTTTACTTAGTCTAGATAAAGACAACTTACAAAGGAATCAAGAAATCAACAAGTAGCCCCCCACCCACCCCCACCCCCTAATAACTAAATGGAATATGTAAGGCACTAGAAAAAAATAACTTTTCGTGTACAGTCGACATCAACGCTGGCTCAATACCCTTTTTGTTATAGTGTATAATAGAACATTAGTCCAGTGATGTTTTGCTGTGTTGTGGTCGAGTAGAGTAGTATACCACTAAAGTATATTTTCCGCCAGTTCTACTTTACTCGATAAGTTGCAGGATTTTTTGAGAACTACTCTACTCGAGTAGTCTTTGAGTAGTTGGGGAAAAATCAACATTTTTGGTTTATCTAAAAAAAATCAAAATGTTATATAATTCAAGAAAATTTCACTTTTTACACTATTGTTAAATACATTTTTTCAATGTTTTAAATTTTGTTTCAGTTAATTATGCAGTAATATTTCAATTTTAAACCTTTAAATTTACCAATTAATGAATACCATTTTTGTGACTACTCAACAACTACTCGAGTAGAGAAGCTACTCTACGCAAGAAGTTACCCTTAGATTTTTTCGAGTAGCTACTCTACTCTACTCGAGTATTTGAAAATCTCCACCTATTTTACCCTGTTCAAGTAGTTCCCCAAACTTCTCGACCACAACACTGATGTTTTGCCTCTCAGAAATATTTCATAGAAATTGTTTGAAGATCTATAAAAAGTGTCAATGTCATTATGCATGCATACATTGTTACACTACCGACATCAGTAGGTGGCAACTTTTGCAATAGAAACACACGATGAAAGAAACACTTATAGCAACGGCAACTGATAGCCCACTTGTAAAAATTTACAAAATGAGTGACAGGGAGGCCCTAGGTGATCAACATTTCGTTGCCTAAATAAGAAAGTATGTAATTCCGTAAAAGACAAGAGCATTTGTACTTTATAAAACATACCTCTTCGGTCTGCCTATGAAGGCCTTTTTCGATGCATTTATATTATTTGTTCGCAAAATGCAAAATTATGATTCTATTTTTTTACATTCTTAAAATTAATACCGAAACAGGAGTAAAGCAAATAACAAACTAACATAATCAAGTCGCTAATAACATAGCTATAAGGAGTCACGATAAAGATTGTTTTTGTACTGGTTTGAATGTCATATATGCGTTAATAAGCATTGGCATGCTTCTATAAGCATTGTTTAATCAACTGTCATTCTAATAGTAAACATAGTGTTGCCATTTGGACGTTTCCAGTCATAAAATCATTTGAATGATAATCAGTTTATCGATGGTACATTTTTGTGTGCTTGTTAATCATGTACTCCTATATATTTTTCATGTCAGTGATATTTTTATAAAGATACGCAACCGTGTCTCATAAAGACAAAAGCAAAAAGCTTTAGACAGAAATGTTTTACATGAGCCCTCATGCTACAGTCACATTAGGTGATAAAATATGTACAAACATGCATGATGTAGAATCCATCATAGGGTCTACCCAATTATTATGGTTATAACTTTATACGTAATAACAGTGATTTTCATAAACCACGTGATAGCTAGGTATGCTGTAATCGTAACACATGTATTTATGAAAATGTCAATCAACCATATGATTATGATATTAATTTCGAATTAAATATTGTTCACGACAGTTATAAAGAACAAACTAATATTGGCTGTGAATGCCAAGCGTGTACATTGTGTACTTGCACATGTCATAACAATCATCAATGTCATTCTGCTGATAGAAGAAGCGACTTGAAAATGCAGTTATTAATGCCAATAGATATATCGAGAACAGTTATGGCATTATTGGAATAGGTGCAAGTAATAAGGTCTGGTTCGAATATTTTCAATAAATGATCAGTCAAATTAATGCATATACAATACAACTTATTAAAGGTCATTGCCCTTTAAGAAAAACAACAAATGCAAACGTTTCCTGACAGGAATATATTAAGTGCACATTGTACAGGGGGGGGGGGGGGACTTATCTTCTAGGGAGATCCTTTACGTCTGGCATTTGAAACAGTGTCGTTAGTCGTTGTGCTTTTGTCCAGATTTTTAACAGTTGTTGGTGGATAATGAATATTGATGAAGGAAATAAAACTCTTTATAATGATCTTTCAACGGACTCAAAGCAAATAGCACAATAGCATCTCACGGGAGAAAAACCTTTCAAAGGGACTTTCAACTCGTCATAACGGCTTTTGAAAACTCTTAAGCGATCTATTCAATTATGACTTATAAATAGTTCCAGAGCGGCCACATTCGAACACGTAGGTCGTGGGGGTCTTGGAAAACTTGAAGTGATCTATTCAATTATGACCTATGGATAGAATAGTGATTGCCCGATTAAACATTTATACAAGCTCTAAGGATGCAGTTTGTCATGATTCTAGAATTCTGAGGGAAATCACTCTTTGTATAGGGGTAACCAAAAGTCCCTTACCCCCTTTTCAATTCTTTTCTAATCGTTTAAATGACAACAAATTTGGCATATTTAATAATTTATATCTCGTTTGCAGAATCAAAATATCTTATTATTATTACGGGCGTGGCGTAACGTAACACAGAGGGTACTGTTGTCAGGTTTTACAATGAACAAAGTAATATCTTGAACGGAATGAAAACAAATCATGACCATG
>JAUUEB010024437.1:0-16799 GCA_032362205.1 Clione limacina
TTTTGGCAAAGGCAAAATTTTGTGTCTATATACCCTAAGGATCAATAAAAATCAAGTCCCGTTGAGTCATGGGGGGGGGGGTGCAGAGAAACCTCTCATTCCCCCCCGACTATTTTGTTAAACTGGATATTTGTTGGCTCCGTCGACACATTTAAATCAGTGTATACATTTTAAAATGGATAATATTGCCATAATTGATAATAATTATACTACGTTATATCAAAGTGTCCCACCATGTATAAAGTTGATTTTTGCCTTGTCTGCACTATCAGGTTTCTGATTTTTTGGACATTCTATTTTCTAAGATCCATTTTAAAAACCACATATTTCAATATTAATGTTTTTTTTTAAGCTGAAACATTTCTACGAATTACTTCCACTGCTGCTTCTCATGTTAAACAGAGAGACACACAACATCTCGTGCTTATCCTAACATTGAGGCTCGGGCTCAAACCGTGTTTCAACTCACACGACATACAAGTCACATGACATACAAGTCACACGACATACAAGTCACATGACATACAAGTCACACGACATACAAGTCAAACGACATACAAGTCACATGACATACACGTCACACGACATACAAGTCACATGACATACACGTCACACGACATACAAGTCACACGACATACACGTCACACGACATACACGTCACACGACATACACCTGAAGCGACATACAAGTCACACGACATACATGTCACACGACATACATGTCACACGACATACACTTTAGACGAGAAACACCACATACAACTTACGCGACATACAACTTACGCGATATACCATTCACACGACATACAAGTCACATGACATGCAAGTCACACGCATAGAAGTCGCACAGTTCACAAGTCGCATGCCATACGACATGCAAGCCACACGATATACAAGTCACACGACATAGAACTCATCATATGACATATAGGTCACACGAAATACACGTCACACGATTTACAATTTCACAATCAAGCGCGTAGCCATGGTGACCTAGGGGAATGCCCCCCCCCCTATTTGAGATCTACATGCTCTATATTGGCGCCATTTTTACTCACTTTCAAATTTTCGGCCGCAAAACTAAACATATTTGTACCCCTCTATTCAAAATCCTGGCTACGCGCCTGTATATGACATACAAGTCAATGTATAAGGACAGGTAGAAGGGTGAAGGCTCAAGTGACTGCTGGTTCGACAATGTAATGTATAAGGACATGTTTAGTGTTTAGTTAGGTGAGCCTGTGACCTAAATTATTCGCCTGTTGTTATGTCACGTCCAGCATCATTGAGACATTGTACGTAAGTCACGTACTACTTCTAGATTAATGTCAGGATCTAGATCAGTTCTCCAGGTGATGGGTTTTAGCCGATCCGGAGAAGACATTTGGGTTTAAATTCCATGGTTGTCTGAAGTCTTAAAGATAGTGGCATGATAATATAACAAATTACGAAAGGGATGCAGGTGGGTTTGGTGAGATCTGTTGTTTTTTAATTGAATCGAAACAAAACTAAATCATGAACATTATCAGAGTTTCACGATTTGCAAAATTGGAAGTTTAATGGATATTTTCTGTTTTCCAAGATTTTTATATGGGGATTCCTATGCTAAACTTATGTTTCCCGGCACCGCCACCTAAAAATATTTTTCAAAAAAATACTCTACAGAATCGTGTTCAGGAGTATAGAAGGCCTAACGAATTGACTCCAACATTCGACCCACATTTGCCCAACACATAGTGTTATCTTTTTTGTCTTTAAACATCCGTGTTTCATTGCCCATCCATCGTTGAGTTGTCAATGAAGTAGGTTCAAGGGCTGTCAATCGACAAAGATGTCGTTCAAGTATGGAATCTCGTCATCTGTCACTGAGACATGCCAACTTGTCAACTCAAGAAAGAAGGATGTTGATAGACTAGAGCTATATCTCAACATTGTCTCTCAACACAGTCTCTCTCCCTCTCTCTCTAGGCAGTTTTACAATTAGGCATTACAGTTTTTGATATAATTGCCATGCGACTGCTGGATAATATTCGCTGAAGTGTGAGTTACAAATCTTAAATGTTCAACAAAATACACAATACAAAACACAATAATAAATAATTGCTATTATAGACTATAATAGAGACTTCAAAGCGTCAGTGTCAACCGACTTCCTCTAAGAATTAGCTCAACACAAGAAGAAGAAAGTATTCAAAGACCATATTCCCCTCAAGTTTTTTAGTGTAACTCCATTCTTTCTTATCAAAAGCCGCCCGATATATCACAACAATAAATCTCGTTGAACACACACCTTTACTCACGGTACTACTAGTAGTAGAGATCATTCGTTTTCACAAACCACTCGACACAATATTCCACATGGAATTTCTGTCGGACGGATCATTGTCAGTGTTGACAACACATCAGATTTATCCAGTTGTTGGAAGGGATATATTTGCGCTGTTTACCAACAAATTAAAAAAGTGACACCCCAAATTCCGATCACTCCCATGTATTTTATACCCAACGGATACGCCATGTCAAACTAGTCTGCTCAATAGGGATGAATCGAAAGACGAATGGACGGATGGGTGAACAGATGAGCGATTCGGTGGAATTCTATGGGATGGTTGAATGGTAGTGGATACTGAGATGCATTGATCGAGTTAGTACTCTCTTAACAAATGCACAGATACAATTATGGATAAGTGATAAGAGTGATAACCGGAAAACGGCCATGATTGATGCATTCATTAAGCTCGTAGAACAGGCACGTTATCTGGTTCAATGTACGTCATATCCTAGCACGACAAACTGTTGACTAGATACAATAGACAGTTCTTGTACATTAATTTTTTTTCTTTAAGTTGTCTACAGTCTATTCCCGGTCAACATTTATTCTAACATTCTGTAACGATATGTGTTTAAATGTCGACCGTCATGTTGGATTAAGAGTCTTTTTTCTTCAAAATCTTTATTTAGTTTATGTCGAAGTGGCTATTACTTTTAATTATCCATACTTTATTTAATCACCCTGGTTTTGTTTGTACTTAAACAAGCTTACGACGAAGAATGATTTTTGTCTTAATAGCTCATTTGGTGCTTCTCTTTGCACAAACGGCGACCACTAATAATGTGACTTTGGTGGGAATGGATTCAGCATTCCATATGATAGTTATTTTGTGTTATACCGTTACACTGTAAATAAGAAAAAAGTGAAAAAAGGCGAGAAATTAATTCTTTAAAACTTGCACTATTATTATAACGGTTACATTCATAATATCTAGTTCGGAGATTGTGATAGACAGAACGGAGAGTAAAAGGCAGAGACAGGAACAGAGACAGAGAAAAATAGAGAAAGGAAAGTGAGAGAGTGGAATGGAGAGACATGGATAGAGATAATAAAGAGCGTAATAGAGAGGCAGGGATAAGGAGAAAAGACGGTGAATCAAAGAGACATAATAGATAAAACACGGAGCCAGATCACCTCTTTTGATATGATTAAAGACACATTAGAGTCAAAGACGTATTGTTGTAATCAATTTTGAGTTGAGCAAGCTACCATCTCATTTCCTTTTACCGGTAGTTACGTGACTTGAATGGCCTTGGAGAATGATTTATAACAGTGTTTGAATATTGATCACCACTTGTTGGGCGGCACTATAATTTGGATTCTTCCTATACTTTTGCCTCGTTTTATCGAACCAATAAGTTTATATTTACATAATATAATACTTGAATACCAAACTTTTATGAATATTGACCACCGAGTTGCTAACTTTTGTGATATTTTCTTACCTCACCCATGTGTCCGTTTACTTGTTTGCCCCCTGTCCTTCTCTACCCACATGTGTTCCTGAATCAGTGCATGCTTTCCAATTTTGTCCGCTATCTTGCCTTTATCTCAGTAAAATCAAAGGTATACCGAAATATAGAAAGTGTGTGAAGCTGGGTTATGTTAATTCTTCTTTATTTCATGTACTTTTTTTGCGTGTTTGTGACTTAGCAAGTTCAATCCGTACGCTATCTCATTTTTGAAACATGGTAATTTCATTGATATTTACTCTCTCAACAGATGCTGAACTTCCGGGAGTACGTGTTACGTCACTACAACTTATTTTGGGACAAGACATAGACAGTAGGCCACCCATATCGTGGACATCAACATCTTATTGATCATTGTCATCTTTGAACGGTTGCCGTTTAGGGCGCCCCTCCTCCCCACACAGGTGGGGCTCACGTTCTGCACCGCCCACAGACATCTCACATAGAACGGCATCTCGACTGAGCTCATCATCTACACGACATCACCATCAGCAGTAGTATTATCGTCAACAAAAGCATCGCCATGGAGATGTCATCTAAGACATTTCCCAACATTAATCCTTAGATTCGTTGAAAAGACAAAGGTAAGTAAAGGGTTGAATGATGCCAATGCAGCTTTTCCAGAAAAATTGTCTTTCTAAAAATCACAAGAAACAAATTAATAAATAGACATACATTTTAACTTATTTTCAAAATATCTACACGATTAATATGTTTATTTCCTTAAACTCAAATAGGTACTTTTATACCTCACTCAAATCACTTTTCATACACTTTTGAGATTCAGATTTATTTATTTCCCAGGTTGGTTGACAACATATGGGTAATCAAAATTCAATACAAACATTTTTGAAATGATTTTAAATAACAGTAATGAAAAATAATAATTGAAGCAGACAAACAGTCATATGAACAATATTCAGAAATATAAAGAGACAAAAAAGACAATAGAAACATCATTAGAGTATGTACACAAAGAAGCATGGTAAATAAAGAGAAAATGAGCTAAGACAAAACATGTCTAAGACACAAATTTACAAGTAAAGAGCAGCAACAAACTTGTTTTCGTACATCAAAGTTGCCTCATGATACGCACAAGTTAAACTATAAGCTTGCTGATAAGAAGATAACAGATTAAACGAGAGAGTTAACATACTGCCAAATATAAAAAATATGGTGCATATCACTGCCTTTAACATGGGTCATGCTCCGCTATGGAAACCATTAGTAACTGTATATAAAAATTTCAAAAGCGTGCTTCCTTCTCTTTTATCAGAATTAAGCACATGCCATTGAGGCTTTCAAAAAGGGCAACGTATGTCAATGTCATTGTCCTTTTCATTTGACATACTGTACTTTGACCTTTCACGTTTGTTAGCTGACGTTATCAGACAGTCATTGATATTCCCAAATCAAACCGGGGTCTAGTTTCTATTTGTATCACTATCTCGTGCACCCCACGCCAAAACAAATAAACAAATGAAAGGGTTCAGAATTCAGATTAACTAAAACGAAAGTGCAAAAGGGCAATCAAACATGGGTAGACATCGGCTATATAATCTGGACACTTTGATGCTTTTTGCGACACCGGTGGGATGTGTACAAAGATCTCGAAATGTGTGCAACGAATACAGTCCTTGTCCCCATGTAGAGTTACCGTGCACCCCTCATCATAAAAGACATAATATATTGTTCCCTGATATTGTTCCCTGAATATCTGTTGGTCCCCAATGTGTCAAAATAAATATTGTCGACCCATATAAATAATGAAGAAATGAAACAATTTTAACATCAAATCACGTCCATCAAACTTAGGGACATTTTGATATGATATGTGTCCATGGGTAGTATATGACATTTATTTCTACCATCAATTTTAAATTTTAAGGTTAAGGTAAAAATGGGATTGCTGAAGGTTGAATGTTACGTTATTTTAGTGACCAATTTTCAATCTTAACTTTCGGTTGATCCTATCGTGAAATAGGTATCAGGGACAATTTAAACCCAAATGGCCCTGGCTCGAGTCTTGCTCGAGACAAATTTCAGTTTTGAAAGTCCAGTGAGGTTTCGCTTCTCTAAGTATTTGTAAATCACAAGATAATTTATGGTCATCCTCTTATTATGCTTGAATTTTGGATAGCATTAAATCTAAGAATAAATCACGAGTAGGAATGCGTGGTCGAGATTTTCTAAATGATAAACAATATGTTATCAGATTTACGAAACAAAACGTGTGGGCCTTTCTGTAGTTTAAATGGAGAATCACACCAAGGTGTAGATAGATTATATAGGTGGTGTCGATCACAAGTTGAGTTGACCCTTTTAAGCATGCGTTGGCGAATGTGTTTCTAATGGGGCTGATCGTTTTAATCTCGGTCTCTTTTAATAATAACTCCGCTATATCTTTTTAGACATAATGTATTTTGCCCTGGTTAACCATTATACGCACATGATGAAAAGAGAAATTTCTGAGTTGGCCCATTTGTGCCCGACACCGTCAATGTGTGTGTAATAGTTATTGGACAAGAATTGTACGCCCCTTTGATGAGATTTTTTGTTATTGTAAATGAACATTGATTTGTGCCCGACACCGTCGATGTGTGTAATAGTTCTTGGACAGGATTTTTTACGCCCCTTGCTGAGTTTTTTTGTTATTGTAAATGAACATTGATCCGTTGTGTCACCAGCGAAAACGCTGATTGTGCATATTGACGAGGCTTTATGGTGTTACGAGTGATGGAATTGTCATGTCGATTGGTGATACCCCACTCCCTCATTGACATCGTAACTTGACGACATTCATTGACCTCACCATCACATAATGCTGTTGTTTGTTATCTGCTGGTCTTGTTGGGCTGAATTTTCTTCATTAACCTTTTGAGTAGAGTTTACCAGTAGGATATCTGTATTATCGCCGGCGAGAGATAAGGCTACCAATTCATTCTCTCCCTTTATTTACACTCGCTGTAACTTGATTCTCGTCTGTTTTATTTTTAATCAATATAATTGTGCTGAAAATGTGAGAATGCAAGATGGAAAGAAATGATATAGATATTTGATATGTGAAACTTCTAATTAACCTTGAATAAACATTCTAAATGCAGATAAATTGGAAGAAAAAAATGATAGATAACATTCTATTAACAAAAGAGTGACCCTTTGACCTTTTGACCCTATTATATTGAATGCTGAGATTTGATATGTGAAACTTCTGTTAACCTTAAATAAACATTCTAAATGCATAAATTGAAAGAAAACAATTTGAAACCTGATATATTATACTCCTCTTCGTTGGCCCAAAATTGGCTAAGTAAAAAAATAATTACATTTTTATCAACAAAACGGTGACATTTTTGACCCTATTATTTACCTAGTGCAAATCAAAATTTTCGTGTTTACCCTCATCATGAAGCCGAGAGCCATAAAGGAAAAAAATGTAAAAAGTCTACCACCCCCTTCAACATTTTGACCCTGAGTAAAACTATCAACTTCGTTATCTAAAAGCGATGAAACCATATCAGGTTTTACCTGAGTTTAGATTTTTCCCTCGCGTTTTTTCTGTACAAAGTGTGGAATTGGAGCCGCATGTCTTATTGCCCAAGCACTTTTCTAAATGTCAGCTCTGGCTCCAACTTCTGCCCCGGCTCCGTTTTAAACTTGTACTCCCAACTTCAACCCCGGTACTTAAGAAAATGTTACCCCTTTATATGAATTTGAACTAAATGAACCGGAAAAAAAGATAAAACTGAAAACTGAAAACCCTTCGGCCCCGGCTCCACGTCTCCGGCTCCAATACCCTTATACAAAGGTACAGTTTTCTTTTTTCAGCAATCGTCCGGGTGGTCAAATGATAACGGCGCCCGCTTCGAAAGCGGAAGGACGCTTTTCCCATCCAGCAGTGTCGTACACTGAACTCTATAAAATCGGTAACAGCAGTCTTTCTGGGCACTAAGAAATTCGTTATAAGACTGGTCAGCCTATGGGCATGGCTTCTTTTCTGTTAGAATAGAACTGATGTCCTCTCCATAGGCAAAAGTAAACTGTTGAATATGGCTTTATAAATTAGCCTGTATTGTAGTATACTTGTCTGATGCCATAACAATATATATAGCGCTTAAATGATCTTTTTGAGTCTATAGTGCTGTAAAACCTTACATAAATACAAAATAAATGGTCAGCCTATTCTCAATATTATGTACCAGGGGTATGATGACCAGCCTTAGCCAACATTTCTTGATACCAGACAAAAGCTGAGATACATTTAAAAAAATAAACGTATACATTCGTGTATTCGAACACTCGCGACTTTCTTCTGCGGATGTTGAGTGTGCCACCGCAGTTGCCTTTTTAAAAAAGAGAACACACTAATATCACTTCGTTGCGTCTTTTCATCTTGATTTATGGTTATTGTGCACCCTTGTCTCAGCATTGAAGACATTGACCAAGTTGATTTAACGTCGTTTTTATTGATGGTCTAGTTGCTAGTTACGTAGTCAGGCAGTCAGTCTCTACTTTTTGTGGGGGTGGCGGTGGCGGTTGGGGCGGTAATATGGACTTTCGGGTTATATTGGTTGTTACGACTATGCTTATAGAGGCTGTTTGTCGCACAAGTAAGCTTGTCCTTGTCCGTGCCAAGTAAGGTCCTTTTTGTGTTTATGTCACCGTTTTGATACGTTTGCGACTACTCCGAGTACTTTACTTATCTTCGAAATCATACATAATGAATTTGTTTTGAGGCCTCACTTCTTTACATACTACAACAAACTTTATTTTTTCTCTCCAGCGATATATGAGTTAAAAAATGAAAAAGGTAACTTCAGTTTTCAAGTCGTTATTATTGTGAGTGTATACATGAAGCCTCTCACGCAGTGGACATATCATTGGACGTAATCTCAGAAGCTCAGAAGCTCTTCTAGTCTTCCAGAGACCTTCTTAAATCTACAGAGTTAAGGCACTTTTTGATTTTTCAATATTGTCTTAGTTTATTCAGCGAACGCATCGTAAAAAGTATGAATATGAAATGCCCTTAATGAGTTATGCCATGTTTATAATGTAATATTTTTCGTGCTGTGGTCATACTATTTGACATATGACTCTGATATGTTGAAATAAGGCTCTCCTAGTGGCCCTCTAACCACAAGTATTTCAAATTTGAAAAAAAGCATTCTTCGCAGAATTGTCCCATTTTGAATCCCCCCCTATATTCCCGTTGTTATTTGTCTTAATGGTTGCTACTCGCAGTGAATATGCATTTGTTCTTTATTTAATTGAGATATCGATTGCTTTGCTCTATGACGTAGCAAACTCAAATAATGACTTCTTTTCGTGTTGGAGAATGAATTTAATTAGTACTTGACATCATGGTTAATGGTTTGTCAGTTGACATAATGGTTGACATCATGACATCATGACACCATGACATCAAGGAAAACTACTAATAAGATTTCGTTTGAAAGTCTCTATCAACACATTACGTTTCGGATTATATTGTTTGTACAGTGAAATTCTGTGGTCTTTAAATCTGATAATGTACATTGACCACGTAGTTGGAGAACATACTTGCAGTTTTCAATACGATCAAACCTATGCACGTTGACGGTTTTTTTTCTGAACGGTTATCAACAACAATACAGGTTTTGTACGATGACTTTGTGTATTAGTTTTCATCAGAGCTTTCTGCTTTAGGGTTCAACAGGGATCGAACTCGCAACTTTTCGATCACAAGTCTGGTATGCTAAGTATTCTTACGGGACCGCAGGCTGACCTCACCTATCAAAAAGTGTTAAAGACAACATGATGATTAATTTCTCTCAAATTTTCCCAACATCCGCCTTTGACAGGATGTGTTTTTCAACCCTGTGTCTTCTTTATGTGCTCAGAACAAACCAATAACAATGACAAATGCATTTTTGAAAGTGAAAACCGGATCTCGAGACAAATGTTTGTTCAAGCTGTAGGTGACACACTATATGAAGCAAAGTCTAGGATTGATTTGTAAATATCCGTCTCCGTTCTTCGAGGAGATCAATAGTTGAATAAGTAATTTGCTAATTTACCACGTGAGGCTGGATTAAAAGCGGATCTTGTTGGAATAATACCTGAAGCGGACCTGGTTTATCCTATTTAAAAAAACATGTCATAGTGTGATCTAAGATTAGTTTCATTTTTAAAATCAAAGCTCAAATTTACTTAGTAAGATCAATTGGGTTATTCCGGGGTTCATATGAGTGGACATTTTAAACTATGACAATTTGATTTTCGGTCACATGTTTACTGATGGTCTGCTCGTCCTTCACCAGATGTTTATTCGTTCTTTAATACGTAGAGTTTCAAATAACAGTGTGGCATTTTTTTCAATATTCGCTGTCTGACGCATCGATCAAGATTATATTACTCGAAAATAGTTCTCAAGGTGGAAATGGTTTGTTTGAAGTCGTATTTGTGGAAATTATATTGGTTTAGTTATTTTTGTTTGTTTGCCAATCGTCGCGTTAAAACGAATCTGTCCCCGTTGATGTATGGTTTCTATTTTAGTGCACTCGTTACGCCAATAACATCGTTTCTCTTATCCTTCACTTTGATCAAACAATTATCACTTTTGCGTTTTTTAGTGTCTTCCCAATTACCCACTCTCTATCGTATCAACGTTTGTACAGTAAATTAAAACATTTTAAGAATATGGCAATTATCTTGAGTTTTGATTCAAAAAAGAAACCCCGAATGAAAATTGAAAGGTGAAACATTTCATCTGTATTCAATGTTTGTTTTGAATGTATGAGGTTTCTTTATTCTCATAAAACTACAGACACAAGTAGGTAGTGTTTTTGTTGAAGAGAGCTTTCTTTATCCTTGTTGTTTGCGAATAGCTCATTGAATAGCTAATTTTTCCATCGTTTAGTTTGTTGATTTTTTGCCAATTTTAATCTATTTTGTAATTTGATTTTTTAAATAAGAAGTAAGAATTATTTAGTGTCATTGAGTTTGGAAATCTTTATACTCTGATAGTTTGTACAGTCGCGGGTCAAGTAGGCTACTCTTTAAACACATCAACAAACTTTAAATATTTTCTCAAGGAAGCAAGCATCCTTTTGAACTTTAGTAGATTTCAATGATAATGTTTAGATTTTTATTTTAGTTTCGTATTTTTTGCTTCATTTGCCAGTCAAATCTCAGAAACAAAACATGTCTTAATTAAGTCTAAACATATCTGTCCAAGCTGTAATTAGGGTTTTCTTTCAGAATTGTGTTCTTAAAGAATTACTGCGGCTTCAAGCTTAAACGGGGGCTGCTAGTTGGAATAAAAATATACCATAAAGTATACTCAGCAAAAAACGACAAACCAGACAAAGCTAGTTATTTGCGAAAATGGGAGCCTCTTTTATGAATGTCACAGGATTAAATATGTAGTGATGTCATGACAAGATGAGTATCACTTTGATACTCTGAGAGCTTTGTCTGATATGTATCACATTAGGACTGTGACTAACGCGTGGACATGTCAGAAGTCATGTTTTTGATGACGTCAGTCATTCATGTTTTTTTTTTATAACATCAGTTATTCAGCATTGTTTTTTTGTCTTCTATAGAAACAAGTTGATTACTCAAAAGTTACTTCTTGAACAAGGAATTCTAAAGCTTTTCTTATATTGTACAGCAATCATGTTAAAAGCATGGTTAAATAAGGAATTTTTAAGGGTTCGTTTATTTTATTGGAAAATCATTAACTAAATGTCTACAGTGGATTTTTTTAAAATAGTTACCTCCCTTTCTTTAGTTGGCTGTTTTCATTATCTCCCGTGATAAAGCAAGATGTGTGCATTCTATTAGAGATTAGTAAATGGTGGTTAGGAAAATGATACTGATCGTTGAATTATCTAGTTCTCACTGTTTATGGAATAGAGAAAAAACAATTTATGAATTAAAATTAAAATGTTAAAGTTAGTCAAGCAAATCTACTGTCTTGCCCAAAAAGATGTTCTTTTTATTTAATTAAATCTCCAATCTATTTCATTTGTCTCATAGATTGATACTTTTTTATTTTATTTTATGATTTAGACATTTTTGAACGCCAATATGGTGCAATGTGAGAGGCTGATGATGGAACATTTTGGCAGTATAGCACTGGTTTGTCAGATGTCTAATGAGATTTTATAGAGATCACCAATTATTATGCCAACTTTCTTAAAGTTTGTTGGTAGGCACATAGCTGTATACCAGAGATTTCATCACATATTTTCACTTCAAGCCAAATTCCAGGTGGTTTGAGTTAAGCAGTATAAATATACAGGGCGTATTTTTCTAAAATTATGTTGCTATCCTTATTTTCTAAATATTCCATATGTTTTGTTTCGACAAATAGGATGATTATTTCTTTATTCTATTGTTATGTTTATAAGTATAATCAAATATTTAACCTGTTCCATTTTTAGGTTGATTGATTGAGCTAAGGTAGCATAAGATGGCCACACACCATGGCAGGGATAAGTCATCTGGGGTAAGTTTCACACTTGATCTTGTCAATCTATCAAAGAATCTTTTCTTTGAACTGAACATGAATCTTATGCTATACCAATAATACACCCATATTCATCTTGTATCCATTACTTATTGTAAAAACCATGAAGCAATAAAACACATCTCTCCACATTTTCTCCACAACCTCAAAATGTTGCCATCTTTACTGATAGCCTGTTTGTGCTCCAGGCTTTGGACAATTCAAAATTCTGAAAGTTCTGCCTACCTGTCACTGACAAGATCAATGAATAATTTCATGCAGACCTATGCATTTGACCTGTCTTAAATGTGGATACTTGGACAAATCAACATACTGTGAAATAAAAGGCAGACAAGCTTTAAAAAAGGTGGACCCAATAAACAAATATTTCTGCAGACAACCAAAAACATCATCAACATTACCAAGAGAGAGAAATAGGCCAGCATAGGTTAATGTGCTGATCAGTCAAATGTAAACTTGTATTATCATGTGATGAACAACTGACTTCTCATGACCTTTGGAAGTGTATCTGATTTATTTAATCAAAATTAGTTTATTTCATATTTCATATTTCATTATAAAAATTATTATATGATTCTTTATTAAGTATGGAATTATTATTTACTATGTTAATAATTTAGCAGTGCCATGATACTATAGCTTTTTAATATTTCCTTTACCACTTTGCATTCAGATTGATTATAGGATGGTTGCTAAGGAGTTATTTGGAATTATGAAAATTAAAATTTATATTTTTTTCAGAAAAGGGAGGAGACCATCCCCCTTACCTCAGATCAGGATGAGATGTCCACTGCCCTGCCCATACCACGTCGCCCAAGTTCCTCTTCGTTGAAGAGCACACATTCACACAGGTTTGATAAGCCTTGGGAGACAAAGCATGCCGATACAGTGGTGGAAGGCTTTTCCAGCCCCATGTTTGGCATTGGAGAACCTGTGCTATCCCGCACAGACTCCTTGGACAACAATGTCACCAGACTGTCCTTTCTCCATGATGAGGTCAGTACTTGAACAATACTGTTGCACAAGAGATTATTTATTGATCAATTTACATATATAGTTTAGAATATATCGCTCTGACATGTCAGGCGGGGTGCTTGATAATGTGTCAAAATTGTCAAAGGTTTATTTATTATCCTTTCTGCATCATCAATATTTATCCACATGCATTCCCATTAAACACATTTTGAGAATGAAAAGTCCCCTTTTCCACAAGGATCTTTTTACCTTTTTTCACCTTCATCTAGAAGTCGTTTTTTTCCTTCCTGCATGAAACAAAGACGCAGAGACATGTTTTACCATCAAATACCACATTTATTTCATTTCTTTAAGTACGGAGTTGCTTTCCATTTTTTAAACGTTTACCTGTTACATTTCACATTGGATTTATTTTCACACATAGCCTTGTTCTCAGCTTCAAATCAAAAGTGCTGGTGTGTCCTGATTTGTTTCTCCATTCTTACTGTATAAATTCACATAATTAGGTATTTCTGACTTTTTTAACTCTTATACTGTAGAATTAATTGGAATATGGTTGTTTCTGACATTTTCTTGAGCTCTTAATAGACTTGAAATCTGTAGAAGCTTGCATACTGAATTAAAACAGACTTTGCAGGTTCATTTCTAAAGTTAATTATTGGAAAAGCAAAACAGGTGTTCAATTTTGAAAACAAATGTCTGTAAGACATTGCATTCACTATAAATTATTCTGTGCTAAAATGATCAAGATATGATAGAGAAACCAACAATAGATTCACATTTTCCTCCTTCAACAGTCCAGTGATAACTATCTCATCTCCTGTTCTCCCTTATCAAAATCCAGAGCTGATCATTCATGTGATAGTCTGTAAACCCTCTTACCACAGTATCATACCTATAAACATAACATTAGGTAAAGTTACTCATTGAAACACTTCGGACAAAAAACGGTGGAAAAAAACAAATACATTTTGTTGTTGGTTTTTAGTTGGCTTTTGTGTGTGTTTTTTGGTCAACTTTTTTGTCTTAAGAGTTCAATGACTAACTTTACTTGACCTTAATTGTAAGACTTCGTAGTCAACACATTCTTTTAAAGCTAAAGATAACATTGTTAGACTCACCTTGAAGGATATGTCTTTATCTTCATCTGTCTGTGTATGTAGACATATGCTTTATTTTTATTTTTTTAAAGATAAAGATAAAGGATATGTATGTTTTTATAAACTCAAAATCAATTTTTATAGTCAAGATTTATTTATAATTATTGTTAGTATTTAAACCAATTTTTCAGATATCTTGAATAAATAATGAGCCACAAGAGTTACTTATTCTAAATCTGACATGACTGAATATCATACATTTAAAGTTGAACCATTTCAGAAATGCACATGTGTTAATGAAAATTGTGTTTTGTATATATTATAATAATAACGATATTAATACTGGAGTTAATTTATACAGCGCTCAATCTTAAATAGCTCTAGCCACTTTACACATTAACCAATGATGTACATCAAAAGGTTAAAATAGCAAGGCTCAGCTATGAAAGTACATAAAGTAGACAAACAGAATGAAAAAGGATATCTTTGGAAAAAATAATTCACAAATTTATTTGTAAAGATTTTGCATCTGTGTTTGTGGAAAATTTCCACAGGACCTCAAATAGAGAAGTTATGATTGATTATGACTTAACAAAAAGAAGCTTGTATTTATTAGAAACTACATTTTCAGTAATCTACATATGCTTATAATTTATGAAAAGGCAAGATGAAACAAACCGCCCAACAGACAATGATTGATGAATCCCTCTTTATCAATCCCTTTATGGAAATTCAATTTAAAATGAGGCATATATCACATTATTTTGTGTACAATGTTGCAGGGTAGATTTAGAAATGCGGTATGTCCGTGTGAGGTTGACAAAATATTTTGTCCATAATTTAATTATGTCATATATATCCCTTCAGGTGGACAAGATGTTTGACCAGGACCACAACTGGCCTTTTGAGTCAAACACATCCCTAACTCAGTCTGACCCCAACCGCCATGATCCGTCGACCTCACCGATGAACCGTGAGTCCAGCAAACAGGCACTGACAGAGTTCTACCATGTGGATGAGGCGGAGTATTCCAGTAAGCATTTTCTCTTAATTTTTCTTTGGAATTTGTCTTGTGTTCACTTTGAAGATATCTGAGTTTATTATGTAAGCTTCTATAGGAGGTATGCTTCAATATACGGTCAGGATTCGAATTGACGACACTCAAGGTCTGAATTTTCTTGAGAATCTGAGCACAAGGCATGGGAAATGCTTTTTTCTTGCAGGTCTTTAGGGGAACAAATATTGAGAAAATAGAGAAAAATTATTCAAATTTCCGACATCGTAAAAGGACGCAATCGGTTGATTTCTCAAAACACTGTTACATCCATTTACATTATTTGAAGTTTATTTAACTAATGAAAATGTCTCTTCCATTAATGATGTTTTTGTTTTCAACATACAAATGTGTAAAAACACAAACACGCAGCTTTCCTAGAAGTATAATTTTCTGGCGTGTGTGTAACACTCGTTAAAAATGTCATAATAAGGTCAAATTCAATTATCTAAAAATCTCACTTTTCTGACAAAATCACAAGGACATGATATTTGAGAACCGACTGTAGCAGTTATGTTATGTATGGAACTTTACTAAATCTGTAAACAATATTTGTTTTCCAGAATGATTAGGAATGATGTAATGACACAAAGGAGTTTTATCAGTCTTGTTTTAGGACTGTTGAGTGAAGATTTTTCTGGAGCCATGTGTTCATTAAAAGTATTAATATTAAAAGTATTTTTAGCATTAAAAGTATTTTTATCATTAAAAGTATTTTTTAGCATTAAAAGTACTTTTAGCATTATTTTAGGGGTTTTACAGGCTTATGATAACATGCGTTATGAAATAAAGTGACTTTGTTTCTTTCAGCTCACTAAGAGGTATCCATTATAAAACCTTCAGTAGGTCATGTGCACATGTGTGATGAATATAATTATTTGTAACAAATCTAGCCCCCATTTTTAATTTTTCCAGTGCATAGATCTCTTTGTGCTGAAGGTAAGGATCACAAACACCCAAACATGACTACTCAAATTAACGTTGCACGGTATAGTCCCTTTGGGTGAACATAATGAAAGATTTTTGTCTTAGAAAACACAAAGTAGAGTTGACTATAGATGAAGTTTCAACAATGTGTTCAATCCAGTCAGAATGTGACCAATATTGACTCCTTGCTTTTTAGACCTACTTTCACTTTCATTTCTTTTTAGACCTACTTTCAATTTCATTTTCAAAGTTTTCATCACATATATGGTAGTGTAAATGATAGTGACATAGTGGTTTCGCTAGGAGTGCAATCTGCACCAGTATGTTCCCTTTATAGCTGTGGCTGACACCTGACTCAGGATTCTGGCATGGGGGGGGGGTCCGGGGGCGAACAAATAAGGCCCCCGGCAAACCCATGTGACTGG
>JAUUEB010024659.1:0-16797 GCA_032362205.1 Clione limacina
GGGGGGGGGGAGGTAAGTAAATATTCCATTAAATAAAATGGATGACCCTGTGTTTAGTTGGTGATGTAAACCATAACACTAGACTTGACTTATCTGGTCAACTGTTAAACCATGATTGAGTGAGTGTGGGTGCGGCTGACAACAACTCATCATAAAGGTACATACAACTTCGAATACATTGACACCGTGACCTCTATGGTGAGTGATGTTCGTAAAACCGACTACAGCACGTAAAGCCATTAATTATAACGACGCGATTTTCAGTTATTCCAAATATTGTTCCAGGGATTGTTGCTTTCAAGAAAGTTTCACATAACAAATGTAGCGTTATGGTATGTGATTTGTTAGATATTTCTTGTATGTAATTTGTGAGCTATAACCCCCCCCCCCCTGGCGTGGTGGTGGAATAGTTTATTTAAGATGGTGGTAAGGATGTGACGTCATTCATGTTTTAACCTATTCGATTGCTCGTAACAATGGACTTTTTTTCTCAGTAAATACCTGCGGTGGCAAAAGGGAGGGAGAAGAGGGAATGGATCAAGATTGAAAAACACCAGGAGAGCGATGGCGAAGAGTTTTCTTTCAAATAATACATCCATCACTATTCAAACCAACAGTTTGATTACCATTTTTGTCAAAGCTACAATAAAGATTATCACAATACACAAGTGATTAATTCTGGGCTATCCGTTAATGCCTGGAACCATTTGTCGTGATTAGGAGACCATGGTTAATATAGTTAAAAGATATTTACGAAGGTTTCAAATATCACAAAAACAATATGGCTGGGAGAAAACAATCACGTAACTTGCAATTGCAAACAAATCCATAAACTTGTCGCCATCAAATGCACAACATCATATCAAGTAAATTCAAACCAATTTAGCCTTTTTTGTAAGTCGTCAGTTAAGAAGGAAAAAAGATATTTCTCAATGACGTCATTCGTATTACTTGACATTCATGTTTTAAGTTTGTCCAAAATAATGCAAGGTTTGTCAGATATTTGGCTCTTACTGCACACAACCATTGAACTACACGCGGTATGTCTGTCATCTGATCGAGGGTCTCAATAACCCCACATTCGAGAAAAGATTGCTGTTTTTTGCTATAGAATTAAACGATTTTTTTCTCTTTCTTTCTCTCACAAAATCAACAAACAACATTTTAAAAATCTTTTTAAGTTCGGAGTGATTATTCCACCAGATATTACCAAACAACCAAAAGCCAGACATTCAGACAATAATGTAGAATGGAAAGTCGCCAAAACAAACTGAAGTTGAGCTTTGCCAGAAAGACAAAATTGATCGAGACAGTTGTATATTCAAGTGTAAACCTATAAAAGTCAGACACAGAACAGTAATAAGAAAATAAAAATGTGTTTGTTTCCAAGATTGCTTCGAAATAAATCCAGTTTTTTGCCTCCAATCTAGTCTTCGGCTACGAGATTGACGTAAGTGGATAAATATTTGACTTTCACACACGAAATTACTTTACATTTCAGGTCCATTAACGCCATAAGTCGGGGCTTTATAAATTACCTTGGTACTTTGGTAGTTGTAAACACGAATAGAAAAATAGTGTGTTTTCTTAAGAAGCTTTTTTCGAAGTTTTGTTTCAAAATAATGTGAAGAAAGTTCAAACCTACTAACCGTTGTGACTTTAGAAAAGTTCATTTGTACCAGTTTCCATTGCTGACCTCAAAACAGTAGTCACGGCGGCTACTAGAACATGAACGACACGGTGACCTCCTTGTTTACAAGGTCCATGGCAATAAATCCACTAGTGGATCCCAAACCGATACTGACTGGACTAAACACAAGTAGAGTTGTTTTCTCTTATGTCGCAAAGTACAGAATCATGTTGAATGTCTCATAGTTATCCACTGGACGGAATTCAGCGTAGGAACCTTGTTCAAATCCAATGCTCTCAAACTGACAACGACCACCATGATAACCGTAATGACATCTACATGCATCATCACGACATTCACCTCTTCCAGAACACGTCTCCCCGGCACAATAACTAGCAACCTCACAGTAAGGCCCATGAAAACCAACCACACAATCACACTCAAATGATCCCTGTGTATTTCGACAGGTTCCACCATTTTTACAAACTCTGGGAATCTGCTCACACTCATTTACATCCTTGCGGCAAAATGAACCTTGCCAGTTCTCTGGGCATTGACATTGACCATTCTGACAAACGCCCTGGTTGCTGCAGAATTCTGCGCCACATTTATCCTGGGTCTGTTGGCATAGAGGTCCCGTAAAGGCTGGTGAGCAAAGGCAACTTGGAGCCAGATCCGGTTTCAGTGAAGTAAGAATAAGTGCTGGAGAGGAAGATATTGTAACATCCTTGCCAATAACGACTGTGGTGGTACATGTACCACCGTTCTCACAGGGATTAATATCGCATGTGCTGGCAGCAACAGCATAGATCACTACGTCAGCTTGATCTTCAATGACCCGTTTTGCAGAATTGAGACCACGGACGAGTTCACTTGTAGTGAGAGGACGTTGATCTGTATCTAAAACTGACAGAAACACAAGGAGATCTGATCCTTCTTGCCTTACACTGTATACACTGCATCTATAGACAGGTCCAAAAGATTTCTCCACGGCTGGGATGAATTTATCCAATTTTGAGCTCAAGAAAGACGAATCTTTTTCTCTGCTTAGAATCATGACAACAGAATTGCTCAATGTTTCGTTGTTTACAGACCTCACATTGATCCTTACATCATACTCTACAGCAGCAAACTTACCATCATCACCTCGTACTCTAAGAACATAGGAACTCAGAGGATTGAGGTCCCTGACAACTTGAAGGTCACAGCCGTCAGAGATCAGAAAGGAATTTATTGAATCTCCAGATAATATCTGACAAGAAAACTTATCACTGAGATTAGATCCAAGAGGTTGCACATTAGCAATTGTGCCTCGGAAAGAGACACCTTCCGACACGGTGAGCTGGACCTCCATTGGCCTTGGCTTTGGTGGAGAGTTGCTGTTAACAATGACAGTAAAGGTCAAGGTTGATATCTGTGGAGGTACGCCATTATCAGTGATGTCAACGCTGACATAGAACTCTTGTCCATCTTGACGAGTCAGCGTCTTCTTGGTCTGTACTACACCACTGTTTTCATCCACCCAGAAGTATGATGTCTCGGGTTGACCTGAGGTCAATCTGTACGTGTATGGTCCTTGGTTTGGAGTGAGATCATCATCCACAGTGTACTGACTGAGGTCCACAACTTGTTGACCAGCAGTCTCATTCTCTGACACATACACACGTAAATTCTCAGGCTCAAAGCGAGGTGCCTTGTCATTGACATCTGTTAACTCAATCTCGACGGTTGCTGAACCTGAAACAAGAACAAAAATATTTTAAACGATCAGTCAAATACAAATTATTATTATCAATAAATTATGCTATCGAAAACTTAGCAAGGCATATCAAAAGGGAACAAATAAAAAAAAAGTAAATAGCTATGTTGAAATATAAAATTGTAATAACATTTATTTACATGCATGGGGCAAAGGTTTAAGATCTCCCCCAAAACAGTGATTGTTTTCAGTTAAACTTAAAGTCGTTCAGATATTAAGTAAACATGTTTAAGCAAAAATCCATGTAGGCAAAGAGGGCTTAACAGTTGAAATGTTACTTAAAGAGGGCTAATTGTTACAAATAAAGTCAGTGAAAATGTTCACCTAAAGTCCGAAACAGCCATCCTACCCAGACTTAATGTAAACAGCCCGCCCAAACCATACTGAATTCAAACAGTTCGTCCTACCCAGACCTAATGGAAACAGTCAGCCTATCCAGATTGAATGAAAACTAAATAATATTTTAACTTTTAACATTAGTAGCCAAGAGGGCAGTCTTAAAATGTCTGTCTGTATTTAATCAGTCTGTTATGTTTGCATTAAACACATTGTTCCTTTCCTTCATCGATTAGCAATATATCATAGTTTGAATATAATACTTGTCACAACTATATGATGGCAAAACTATAAGGGTTTTTTAGAACCACCGCATTTGTATTTGGTAACTGTATATAATTCTAAATGAAGCTCCCAACCACCCACTTAACTCGTCAAGCGAGAGTTCACAAAGTTATGATTAAATAATAAGTACAGCTTTATCTGTCAATTTTCTGACAGGGATCTCACAGGAAAGAGGTGACATAACACTTTCTATTTTATAACTGATTTGTTTGATATCTTACTATTTATAATATGTATAACTATAGTCATGTGATTATTTTCATATTTCTTAAACTAAAATTGTATATTTATTTATTAGTCATTAAAAAGAGTAAAATTTTCTTTATTTCATTTTACATTAATTCGTTTGGCATAAGTATTGTATTTAGTTTATCTAAACATTACGTATTGACAATAACTTGTATCATACCCCTTTGGCTAGCTTACAATCTATAATAACACCATCTTACTCAAATCTCAACTTCTCAAGGCTGCTTCCAATTGCCCATCAGACACTCGAATCCTCAATTTTCTCGCTGTCTCCAAACGGTTATAATTCTTTACCTTTGGGGAGTGAGGAATTGTTTTGTTTATAAGAATTAAGGACCTCTCAATTTACAGTCTAACGACCTACTACTACATCACTTTTATAGAACCCACTCCTACAGATTAAGTCATTTCTTAACATTTCATGTAATTTTCTAGTAACAACAAAGATGATGGAGACTAACCTGTCCTAGCAGGACTTCCTGTATCTACAGCCCCCACCACTAAGGTATAAGATGGGTTTGTCTCTCTATCCAGTACACCAAGTCCTGTTGTCTCTATCTTCCCAGTAGTACCAGAAATCTGGAATCTGTCCACATGGTTTCCATCCAAGATACGATAAGTAAATCCTCGGTTTTTAGTCTTCCAGTCATCGTCATCTCGGGCTGTTACTTGGGTTACTGTTGTATATCTGAGGGAACGATCAATATTGCAATTTATGAAACTGTTGTGGTTTTAAAATATAAATGATATATATCTTGGTTTAATATTTCTAAAAAAAGACAGAAAACGTGAACAGGTTACCATAAAACAAGAAATTAAGAATCTGTAGTCATGAGCACATTTTGAATAATTAGTCCCAGTGTGATGTCACAATAACCATCAAGATGAGTAGTTTTGGCATTGAGATAGCCTGCTGACATTCACAAAATTAAGAGACATTTTCTTGTTCAATTTTTTGCAAAATATAAAGAAGCTGCAATATTCATGTCATATGTTGTTTTCAATCCTAATGATAAACACAGAGCGATGAAACAATTCCTATGTAAACTATTAATCACAGTAAAAGAACCTAACCATTAAACATTTTAAGTAAATATGCATTTAGCAAAAATGTTGAGCACACATTTTTGCTTTTTAAACAATATCTGGGAACAAATAATTGTAACACAGGTATTTAAATATAATCCCTTCTAAAACATTCAGGTTTAGATTGCAATTAACGTTAAATAATCCTATATTTGCAGCTTAAGTTTGTTAGTGTTTATCTTTTTTTCATAGCGTTAATATTTATAATAGTTTTGTAGACAAAGATTTTAAGACTAATGAAGCTGATGGAAAGTTGGAACTGTTACTGTAATCTTACCGATTTTAGCAGATTTTAGCTTGGGTTAACAGATTTGAAGACTAAAGAAGATCATAAAAAGTTGAACTATTACAGTATCTTACCTATTTGAGTTCTCTTCAATCCGTGCACGGTAGATGAGTTCTGTAAACCTGGGAGGATCATTGGCGTCTACCACTGTGACATTAACCATACAAGTATCAGTGTTATTGGCTGTCACACTGCCCCAATTCTTTGCCAGGACTTTGAGCAGGAGATATGGTTTAGCCTCATAGTCAAGCTGATCACTGACTCGAAGGACGCCTGTTGTTGGTTCTATGCTGACACCCATCATGTTACTGGAACCTTCAAGATAGTAATAAACCACACCATCCACTCCTTTATCGTCATCTTTTGCCAAGACTCTACCAACTGAGGTACCAATACTGGCAGCCTCGCTGACCTTGAAGCTGTAGGAACGCTGGATGAACCTAGGGATGTCCTCATTCTCACTGGTCACATGTACATAGACTGTAGTTACTGACTTCATGAGGTTTGAACTGGAACCATCACGGTTTGGGTTGTATGCCATGACGAGAAGTGTGTAAAGTGTACGTTGTTCATAGTCAAACATAGTTCTACCAGAACTGATCAAACCAGTGTTCTCATTGATTGTGAAAAAAGCTTTTGAGTCAAGGTCTCCAACAATCGAATAACGTATTTCTCTGTTGTTTGGCAGAATATCAGCATCTGTTGCAGTGATAGTGAACACATCTGTATTTGGATCAGAGTTCTCAGCAATGTAAGCGTCATAATATTCCTCTTCAAACTCCGGGCTATTATCATTCATATCAGTTACTTTGATTATGTACACTCTTGAGTCTTCACGATAAACAAGACCTTTGTCCCTTGCCGCGATGGTGATGGAATACGATGTTTGTTTTTCATAGTCAAGTTTTCCTTCTACACTCAATAGACCACTTTCTGAATCAATGGCAAAAATATTCTGCTCATTTCCATGAGTTATGAAGTATTCAATCTCTCCATTTGGCCCATTATCAGAGTCTGCAGCTTTGATTTTGTCAATATTGGAACCTATGATGATGTCCTCTCTGACAGAAGTTGAGAATCTTTGGTTGACAAACCCTGGAGTGTAGTTGTTGATCTCTGTGACCTCAAGATTCACTGTGGCAGTAGAAGACATGGGTGGTACACCTCTATCCATAGCTCTAATGATTAAGGAATATTTCTGACCAGCTTTCCCAGAGAGGGATGTTTTAGGTGAGATTTCTCCAGAGATGGAATCAATTTTGAAGAAAGTTTTTCCACTTCCACTTACAATACTGTACAAAATTTCTGAATTCCTGCCATAATCCATTCTATCTTCAGCTGAAACTTGAAGAATGATGTTGGATGTGGACAATGTCTTTGGGACCGCAGAGCTGTAGACTTTTTCACCAAACTCAGGTGCATGGTCATTAGCATCCATGACTCTGACTAACACAGAAGCTTGTGAAGATAGAGATGGGACTCCAAGATCTGTGACAACGACCTCCAGCTTATGGTGGTTTACAGAGTCACTGCTGCTACTGTCCATACCACCCAGAAACCTCATCTTCTCCAAAGACACAATCTCACCAGTCTCTGCATTCAGCTCAAACAGAGATGATGGTCTTTTCAAGGAAAAGAAGAACTTGTTGTTCGGACTCGATATATCTCTGTCTACAGCTGTCAACTGTCCAACTCTTGAGTTAGGTGCCTGAAGTTCTGTGAAGTTAAACTCTACGTATCCTTTGAAATAAGGAAATTGGAACTGAGGAGCATTGTCATTGACATCAAGTAGAGTGATGGTCAACTTAGTGGGCTTAAGGAACTCTAAATCCGTTGCTGTGACTGAAGGCTGATATCTGTTCTGTAATTCAGCATCTAGTTGAACTATGTTAGTGATGTTTCCACTTAATAAATCCACAGCAAAGGGGATGGAAGATGCATCATCAAAAGCAAACCTAACAATGGCATTATCTCCAATATCCATATCAGCAGTTGATAGTTGAAGGATGAGGGAACCAATGGGGATATCTTCTCGAACTGTCACACTACGAGATCCTATGAATACTGGTGGGTTATCGTTCTTGTCAACAACAACAACTCTTACAGTCGTTGTAGCTGACTTCTTAGGTGAACCCTGATGATATAAAACAAAAGACAACCAGTTAAAATCTTTAAAAAGATCAATGTACATATACAAATTGGAAAAAGTTAAACTGTCTTAACAGAGTGAAGAATAGCGTACATTAGAATGAAAAAATATAATAAATTACATAGATAATTATAACAAAAATTCTTAATGCCAAAAACAAAGGTGATAAAAACTGTCAAGTATTTAATTTGAAAAAGTCATACATAGCTTTTGAACCAGGAGGTAACCTCTAGATATACCTCTACTCTTCTTGTAAAAAAACAACCATTAAACTCATCATTTGAAATTTCTTTAGGTCAATTGTACTCTGAACACCCAGACGATGTCAGATTCATTACCTCTCACAGAGGTTCTCAATAATGCTGTCTTTTGATGACATTGGCAACAAAGTATTTGATATCAATAAACTGGGCCACAAAGCTTTTGGGAGACTTTTTTTGAAAAACTGTGATATAACCAATCAAGATGTTGTCACAATTTTTTTAAATTTTGAACAAGATCACAACAGAAGCAAATAACCCATTATAGCTACAACTTTCTCCATTCTTCCTCTCTATGAGTCACTCACAAAATATGACTGCTGCCATCAATCGGTCATTAACTTTTTGTTTTTAATTTTTTCTGGCAAAACTATATAGAAACTCACCCCATCTACAGCATGTATCTCCAAGTTGTACAAAGAAATCTTCTCCCTGTCTACCACAGTATTCCTTGTACTAATCAGTCCTGAGTCTTGGTCAATGATAAAGGTGTTGTTCTCATTACCATCTTTGATACTGTAGGTCAATTGTTGATTAGAACCGGAGTCTACATCTGTAGCCAACACCTGCTTAGACAGAACATAAAATAGAATAAAATATAAGATTTTTCTTTAAATATAAGAGCTTGTTTCTGATGAGTAAAAGATCTAAAATACAAACAAAAAAACAGAATAAGAAATTATCAACTGAAACAGTGTTTGATTGACATCTTGAGACAACTCTCATGCTAAAATGTTTTGGTGGATCACGAAGCAATTAAAAAAAAAAGCTTATCAATGTTAACCCACTAAAGGAAGAAAACAACTCATGAGGTCGAGTTGGTAAGGTTTTTGTATTTGCTGATCTATTTCGAAGACACGGATGTTGATATTATTGCCTAATGATCCACCATGACATTTTTGCCAGTGTGAAAAATGAAATTATAATAAAACAATCAAAAAGAAAACCATACAAATTGGATATTCATTAAAACAACAATTGTCCATGATGGTTTTTGATCTGAACAGCTTTTGTTCCTGAGTATGGTAGCCTACCACTTGACCACAATACCACCTGTACTAGACATAAACATTCAACCATTGTTATATATTCTAGTCTGACTAGCAACCCTCTGGAACTAAAAGCCTTGTCAACTTGAAGATACAAAATAAAAATCATACATGAACATGTTTTGTTCAGTGTTACAAAGTTAATAAATCATATCTTACCTTAATAACCTTTGTACCACGTTGGCAATTCTCTGTGACCTCTGTCTGGTACAAGGCTTGAGAGAACTTTGGTGAATTGTCATTGACATCTAGGACAGACACTTCTAACAGCTGGACAGTTGACAATGGAGGTGTACCTTGGTCACGTGCCTCTAGATATAGATTGAATCTGAGGAAAGGGAGATAACTTTGTTTAAAGCATGAGGCAAATACTCATGATAACTTTTTACATAACTTAGTAGATCTGTGTCAAGTTATTGCATACAGGCCTCTCTAAGAATCAGAAAAATAAAATGATGTCAATTGCAACAGCTAAAATTATCAATTGGGAAAGTGGTATCATGAGAAATGGTCCTAACCCAAAAATAAAAACATATGTTTTTAATCTTCATCTTAGTAAGTGTTTGGTAAAGCCAACATGTGTATCAATGTTAGTTATTGCATTCCCTACATATTTCAATAATAACAACATGTCACTGCAGTGAAGTAAAAAGAGCACACATAAAAGGCAAAATAATGTCCCAAAGAGAAATCAGTTTAAAAATTTACCTGTTTGTTACTTCATAATCAATAGCTTGTGCCACAGTGATGACCCCAGTGTCAGAGTTCACAGTGAAGCCATTGTTGACATTACCACCTGCAATATGGTAGGTGAGTCGACCATCACCTCGAGTGCTTGTGGCCTTGACAGTTGTGAGCGTTTGTCCTGGAGGAGTGTTTTCTGTGATGCTAGGCCGAGGTGTCTGGAAGGGTAAAAACTGTGGTCTGTTGGTGGCTGTAGTACTTGACAACTGGACGTTGACTGTAACATTGCTGGTAAGGGGAACTTTGCCCTGAAAAAAAAATATACACATCAAACATCAGTAATCAGTTAATCTGGAACTATAGGTGACACTTGTTAATACCATTTTATATTTTTGTTCTTAAACCTGTTTTTGATTTAATCTTATAGGGATATCCCTTAAATGAACATTTGTTTATTTCTTCTAAATTTAATCAATGAGTACAAGTTGATTTTATATTATCTAAAAATTTAAGTTCTGATATTACAAATTTACACAACCTACAAACCCTATAGGTTGACTGTCAATTCAAAAGCAAGAGTAAAAACTGAATTTAAAAGATTGGTAGATCATTAAAAATATTCAACATTGGTTGTTTTAGAGAAATTATTAAAATACTCATCATCATTTATCTTATGCAATTTTAACACCTTTCCAAATTTTATGTTATGTTATAATGTCATTATTATTTTATTCAAAACAAAGATAATTGGAAAACAGCAGAACAAACCATTGTCTGTACATACCAGGTCTGAAGCTCTGACAATAAAGCTGTATGTTCGTTTGTTTGGTGTAAGTGATGAAGCCAATGTAACAACACCAGTATCACTACTGATATGAAACCATCGCTCATCACCCCCAGCTAGGGTATAATGGACTCTCCCATTGTTCCCCACATCTCTGTCTACCGCAGTCACACCAAGTACAAAGTCAGCTGCAAAACAGAAACATTGAAACCTGGTTATATACCCAATTCAATTAGATGTTATATTTATCAACAATTAGACAAATTCAAACCAACGACATGTGAATCGTAGATTCCTTTATCCAGTCAGATAACCTGGTGCTGCTGGCAATATAATCTAAATACTTCAAACAGAATAAAATTATTTAAAAAAAATGTGCATAAAAGCTGATCAAATAATATTATAAAGCTTTTGAAATTGATAAAATAATGACCTAAAAGACAAAGTAATATAAACAATGCCCAACTTACTGGTCTTGGAAGAATCATACATGATGACGCTGTAACGTCCAGTCCCAAAGTTGGGTGCATGGTCATTGTCATCATCTACTATAATAGTAACTGAGACAGAACTAGAACGAAGTGGAATCCCCTGGTCAGTTGCTATGACAACCATCTTGTATTCTGACATACGTTCACGATCTAACTGACCAGTGGTGACTATCAGACCTGTGTGTGGGTGGAGGCTGAATTTGGATCCTAGAACATTTTTTTCGAACTTGTATCTGTTGTATGAAAAATAGTAAACAGACATGTGAATAATGCGTATCAGTGTAATGCCATAATAGTGGTAAGAATATTCATATAGAATCAGAGCAATATAGATTATCAGTGTAATGCCATAATAGTGGTAAGAATATTCATATAGAATCAGAGCAATATAGCTTATCAGTGTAATGCCATAATAGTGGTAAGAATATTCATATAGACTCAGAGCAATATAGCTTATCAGTGTAATGCCATAATAGTGGTAAGAATATTCATATAGAATCAGAGCAATATAGCTTATCGCATATAAACATCTCTCTTTGTATACACTCCTCTTAAAGACACATGGTTGGTTAGGGGAAGACGGGGACTGTGCAATTTTTGCTATTGTGTGACATTAAATCAAATTACAATGAATCCCTCTCTCCCGTTGAAACAGAGAAAAAAAATTACTTAAATACTGTTGGAAAACAGGTTTTGTTCTGAATACTTTAAAAGATCAAACTAATGCTACTCACAATATCTGAGCATTTTGACCATCATCCTCATCAGTCGCTGACACTTGGACAACTTCCGTGCCTGTTGCACGATTCTCTGTCACGTGGGCAACATAAGGACCGTTACTCTCAAAGACAGGGGCGTGGTCATTGACATCCTTGACCATAACAGTCACAGTAGCTGTGCCGGTCAGTCCAGGGCCAGCTGCGTAGTGAACAAATACAATGAATAAGATACAAAGACATGACATTTAGTTATGCAATGTGAAGAATGTGATTCAGAAACAAATTAAAATATAAACATAATTGCTTTTGAAAGCACCAGTTGCAAAATAAAGATATTGATTAGCTTACTCATTCAGATAAGTCGATGAATTGATTCTATGTTTAGAAGAATATGCTGCCCAAAAAATAGTATAGGCATTAATAAGAGTTCTAGTATGACATGTGTGTTTTAGGTGCATAATATTTTTAAGGCTTCTCTGTCTCTTCCCCTCCTCCTGTTTAAATGTATCCTGTACAACTATGACAATGTACTCAGTCCACGGAGACTGTTTACTACCTTCATTAAAATATGAAAACTGCTGTGTGTATTGTATCGTCGCTACAAGTCTTCAAAACAAACACATACCACAAAGTAAATCTCTACTACCATATATCAATCAGTTATATTTCTATAACTCCAATCTCCTATCAAAGCCAATTAAATCTCTAGGGGTGCAACTGCCATGAGGTGGGGAATGCTATTAATATTTGCTTACTTTATCTGTCCGTTCCTGGACTGTTCTCTCTGTGCCTTTCTCAAATTGATTCAGTACACTAAATAAATAGACATTCCCCCGTGTGCTTTTAATTTAGTCTGACATGGTCAGCTCTGGGGTTTCTACATTTATCCAACATGACAGGGCTACAGTCACAACTCAAAGATAGCATATCTTATTGTACAGACCAGAGTAGATTGGTGTTGAGGTTCTCTAGATTTAAAGTTGATACGATGTCATTATCATTTAAACTTAACCATGTTACTTCGTTTGTCAGAGAAGTTTAAGAATTCTTCGTTTGATAACTCTTCATGACTAGAGTCTCTTTCCCTTTCATCGACGTACAATGTTCGATAATGTGTTTCTTAACGTCTTTACCATGTACACTTTTAAAATCACATCAATATCAACTGCGTCGCTGATAACAGCAGATCTAAACATTGACCTGAACAATGAACTGGGAATAACTTTTAAGTCGATGGTTACATAAACTTAATCATTGTTTCTGTTTAGATAAGGGGAAATGTGAATAAAATAGGTCAAGTGTATTCGATAAAATTATATTTCATATATATTTTTATAAATCGAGAATTCAAGTTTTAAAGATATGTGACCCAAATAATGTGAAGAACTCTGATTCGTAGGTCGTCTCATCTTAATCTTTACACATTTTGTTTTTAATCAGAATGGTGTGGTAAGGGGGGCAGGGGGATTCTATCTTTAACTTTACAGAACAGAGAAGAAAAATAACAAATAACATTTTTAACAATTAATTTTAAGGCTCCAACAATAAAATAAAATAAATAAAATGTCAAGACGATTTGAAAAAATTAAATGTTAATATCAACAATGTAGTTTCAGTAATCTCCCCTGGTTTATGTATGTCTCTTTGAAATCGTATATGAAAACGAGAGATCATTCAATGTGGAAGAAAGTGCACAGAAATTCACAATTTGATTGATCACATACTTCAAGATTAAACACTTTTCTGTGAGAGATTTTTGAAATATAAGAGTATCACTTTACACACAGGATGAGATAGAAATAGAGAAAAGTAGGAAACGTAGCATTTTTCTGCTTGATTTCATAAGATTTTAAAATAATCATTGCCATTTATACATAGAGCCCAAAGTTCTTTCTTTAAATTCATTAACACGAACAAAAAACCTATAAAACATCTCAAACTATATGTTAGTGCCTGGTTCCACGCAAAAACATCCAATATTATTTTAGAAGCAAAAAGGCCTTCGATTCCCTTTTGACCCCCGATGTTTCCTAAATTATATTAGCAGTGTGAAGCAAGAAGAAATATAATCATCTCGATGACTGGACGTTGTACGCGTGGAATGGTTGGAAAAGTGTTATCTAAATACGACTTCGTTATTCAATTAACGAAATCGCTGCTCGTTTCTGACGTAGGATATTTTTTTACTACTTTAGGTTATATGTCGGTGTATGTAGTTTACAACTACGGAATCTTAGAGGGATTGTAATGAGTCGAAATATGTTATAACCCAAAAGCCTATGTATCAAATTGATTTTAAGGCAACAAAAAACTATCTTTCTATGAGTCCCTAAAAGCTATATTTACGCGGTACTCTAAGATTGTATTGGGTTTTTTCGTACACGTGTTAACGACTCAGACAAACAAAACAAGATGACGAATTTACGTTAGTGACTGCTTGACATGGTAACCTTTAAACATCTCGATGCTGTTCTAGCCCAAATAACAGCCAATGTGACTTCAGTTAATACAAGTTTACGCGTCTCAATTTTAAATAAACATTGTAATTCACAAACGCTTGATGATATTCCCATGTATGGTTACTATAGCGATATCGCCTTCGTGCAATTTAAAGTTCTGCATTGCTAAATAAAAGTTTGATAAATAACGGAAAACGTCAAGGATCTTGGTCATGAAGTAAGTTAAGTAAAAACTTGTTCTTCCGGTAATATGATGGAATAATAATTGTGATTTTTTGGGGATTCTTTAAACTCTTTTATGACAGAGGTTGACGGACTTACATCCTGAACTTGACAAAAGAACATAACTACGAGGAACTTAAAGTACGCCGTTAAAAACGTATGAATTGTCCTTATTAATCTAAGAGACACAATGAATCACATGTACAAGATCGAAGCAAGTCTGACACACGAGGACATTATTTCATCCCCAATTGACACTGGTGTCATAGGGGTCATCATGGAAGATTCCAACAGGTCACGTGTACAGAGCAGCTAAATTGTTTGAAAATTAATCTCAACCCCTTCTTCCTGTCCATCTTTAGTTTCGATCCTTATAGATTCCTTTACTCGTTACTGGGGATCATGTGATGAGCGCAACTTTATGGCGCAAAGAAACAAGTGGACGGCGAGAGAGGGAGAAATGAAAGATAATAAGAGTCTGTGAAATTCAAAGAAAAAACGTTGTGAAAAGTGGAAGATAAACAGTACTGAATAAAAAAAAACACGAATGAAAAGTCTCATTTTTCATAGGTGGCAAAAAGGAAACTAGATACAAAAAGTATAGGACAACATAATCATAAAACAAACAAAAATATATTTTAAAAAATCAAAACAAACAAAATTATATAATTAAAAAAAAATAGTTTTCCCATTAAAAGTTTCACATAAAAGTCTGTACTCACCTTGATCCTCTGCCACCACTGTAAGCACATACATGGGCGTGGTCTCTCTATCCAATGACTTCAACACAGTTAACTCTCCTGAGTCTTCCTCTAAGGAGAACAAATCTTTCATACCACGATCCTGGAAATCCCGGAGCCAATATTTGACTATTCCATTGTATCCAGAATCTTGGTCAATGGCTTCGACCTTCAGAATGGGAACTGCTCCAGGAGGCATTCCTTCCTGGACGTAGGTTCTGTACGGTGAGTTGTGGAATACAGGGACAAAGTCATTGACATCAGTAATAGATATGATGATTGTGGCATTGCTGTGGAGGGGTGCCTGGACTGAGCTGTCTTCAGCCTGAACCAGAAGACGATAAGATGTTGCTCTTTCATAATCCAAAGCTTTCTGAACACGAAGAACTCCACTTGACATATCCAGGTGAAAGTCCTGGCTTCCCTTACCTCCGATGATAAAATAACGTACAGCTCCGTTAAAGCCTTCATCAGCATCAGTTGCCAGGACACGCAGCAGACTTTTGCCAACATCAGTGTTTTCTGGGACTGACTTTAGGTATTCCTTTTTGCTGAAAACTGGAGCGTTGTCATTCTCGTCTGTGACATGAATATTGATGGAAGTCTCCACACTGAGAGATGGGGTACCTCCATCATGGGCCTCGATGACCAATGTGTGGTTGGAGACAGACTCGCGGTCAAGTGCTGAGTTAAGGACTAGACCTCCAGTTCTGAAAAACAAAGGAGAAAGTGTTCATACCAACAGATATGTCAAAAAGTGTGCACAAGCTTAAAATAACATTTAGTATAAAGATTATCAGAAAATCCAACAGGTTAAAGGAATCTTTTTCTAAATTCACGTTTCTAACTTGATTACAAAATCATCTTTAAAACTATTGATCGTATATGAGACATCGATAATATCTCTGTTCACACCTTTGTCTTGAAAGAGATTAACAAGGAATACAACTCATTAAAAATATAACTTGAATCCTCTCCGTCCATATTAAAATGCATCTCCCCCGATTTACCTTTATTGTTTCTATTTATCTCATCAATGGGGTTAAGTTGAGAATTCTTGTTGAACTATTCCGAGAATATACCAGTGTGCTGTACTGAGGTAATTGAACGCCAGTGTCTGCCATATGACTAGACAGATAAACTTCAGATTTTATGCAAAAGTCAAGTGGCAAGATTATCTTTGATATGCCAATCAATAATAATAATTGGAGTCTTGTCTCCCTCTGGTTTTGGAAAATATCTTTAAGAATAATAAAACCGAATAATTGACAATTATAAACACAAGAGGTTTTGATTTGCAAGTCAAATTGTCAAAACGTCTCCATAAACACATGGTGTCCCTAACCTAAGAACTGCCGTAAACGTTTCCCATATACATTGACCTCAAGTCTGGCACTTACCTAGAGTCCACAGTAAAGACTTGTCCCGGTCCAGACTGGCTGACGATGTTGTACCTCAGATCACTGTTCTTGCCTTCATCTGCATCTTCAGCTTCAAGTATGTACACGGTACTGCCTACCTTGGCATTCTCCGGAACATGAAGAACACTGGGCACAAGGAAACGAGGAGGACTGTCGTTCACGTCAGTCAACTTCACTTGAACCTGGTC
>JAUUEB010024770.1:0-16789 GCA_032362205.1 Clione limacina
GCCCATCACAAACTATAGTATGTTTGCTATCCTATGTTTAAATTACAGCAAAATCCACCCAGAGACTTCGGAGATTAAAGAAGTGCAAGAAAGCAACCATACAAAAAACCAAGCATACAATTCAGTGTATATTGTTATAGATTAACGTCTACTTAACGATCATTCACATTTTTAACTAATGAATTGGAAATTCCATTCACTTGATCAACTCTGAAGTGCGGGCTTGTGGAAATCAGTAATATGGCGCTTTTAAAGTGCAACGATGAGAACAAATGAAAACAAAATATCATGTACCGATTTACACAAAAAGATTGAATAATCTGGTATGTATTTTTAAAACCAAAGAATCCCAGGATCACTTTAAAATAATCATGGTTCATGTTTGTAAAGTGCTTACAAAATTGTTTATTGTTGGGGTAAATAGGTAATGAATGATATTCTACGGTGTATCACTTTTAAGATAGAATTTATTTGTTGCCAAAATATCAGATCTTGACAAAATTTGGGATTGAATGGTAACATCATGGCAAGCGAGCTTAACTTGACAGAATAGGTTTATCTTGTCACGGTACTCATTGAGATAGGATTTGTCAGAATGCACAGTTTGAGCCACAGAATTAGGATATAGGTTTGAGCTGTGTTTTTAACCCCTAAAAGTTGTACAAGAATGGTCCTCAATATTATTAACAAAGAAGAAAATAGATTTTTTCAAACATCCTGTATCCAAATTACGAATTTTTTCTTAATAACTTGTTTTTAGTTTTTTGCCCGCGTGGAATAGACGTTTATATCCTAATTCTATTCACCTCAAAAATCATCTGTACACTCTTTTATGAGAACCAGTTAATTTGAACGGGCGCTGGTTTTAAAATGTTTTTTGCAACTTTCCAACCTGAATTGTTCCTGATTCATTCTTGATTCATGACTTTTAAAACACACTTAATAACAATATACTATCAAAAGGAAGACTTAAATATACAATTTTTAAACAAGTTTATTCATGGTTTAAAGAAAATCTGATGTAGCATCCCGCTTTGGGTGGCAGAATAATATATAATTTAAAAGGTTGAGTTTAAAGTACATAGCATTCGAGTCCCAGCTTTATCTTATGTTTCTCTTAAATTTTGACAAAATTCCAGACTCGTATTCTTATAAAATAACTCTTCAAAAAGGTGAATCTGACCTGTACGTGAAAACAAATTTAAATTTTGAGCTTATCAACTCTAAATATGTTGAGACTCAACAGAAAACTACAATATAAAGCTTAGTAAACTGATACGTAAGCGGGGTAACTGGCAGTGGAAAGAAAAGTAAATATTCCAGATTGTTCCTGTCTACCAGGTTCTAATGAGCTCGTCGTTGTTTGTCAGTAACTGTTGTGAGACGATGCGATGACAGAAACCTTCACATACAACCGACAGGTATCTGGATAAGGTATAGGAACCGATGGCTTTGCACTTGACAGGTTTTGTTTTTAGAAAGAACTTATCTGTGTTATCTCCCTTCATGTTGATGAGTGAGCACAAGTTTAGACAGAACATGGAGATCAGAGTAAGTGGATATGGGGGAGCTGTCTGTCAATTTTGTTTTGTTTTTCCATTTCTTTGATTTTCGTTCTTACTTATCGTCTGATGTCTTTCCAAGGTTGATTTGTTGCAGACTCGTAGCCAGGAGGAATGGGTTGATGCCCCCCCCCCCCATTTGAGTAAATAATGCTCTAAATTAGCACAATTTTTTACTAATTTTCAAATTGACTCAAACCAAATCTCCCACTTCCAAAAAATGACTACGAGACTGATTTATTGTCTAAATACAACTTCCTTTATATTTTAAACATGGATTGAATTAAATTAGAAATTGAGCTTCATAAAAGCATACCGAAGAGAAAAATAGTCATTCTTATAAAATAATTCGTTTTACCACGAATGACCATTCAGTGAATTTGTACGTTCACACAATGAAATATCAACAAGAAATCAAGGATATTTAATTACACAACAACTTGTTACTTACTATTACTATTAATCAATTAATGTGTCAATTAACGTTTTCTAAATAATGGCTTTAATAACGCATTGTCTTCACTCACGAATACATATCTTATAATTTTCCAGGACATAATTGAAGGTACTACCTTTATTTTAAACCAATTTTGTTGGCCGAGCTTAATTTAATTGTATGCTTAGTAAAGCAAAATCCTAACTTATGCACTACACAAGAGGGAGCGAGTTCAGATATCAATCAATTAACCTCTTTAAATAAATACAAATAAATGTCAAGTCCTATAAGCCATATTGAAGACGATCAAAGTACTACGACTTTGTATTGGCGAAATGAACGTGTAAGTGGCACTTGGTGTAAATGGATAACATATTTTTTCTTCGACAAAGAGAAAATTATTGAGTAATTGAAAAATAAAAAGTTGGACGATGTTTACATTTATATCACTTATCTTTATCTTTCTTTTATCTTAACGGAATTTTGATTTTGTTTGTAAGGGGGTTGGCTGACAGTACAATCCTAAATACTTCAGTTTCGATAAAAGAAAAGATGAATACTATTATTATACGTTCAGTCAGAAGTGCCTCTGACATAAAAGAGATATTTTCATATTGATGCCAATTAACCCCTTTCAAGATATGTAAACCCAGAACAAATCAAAAGATAACAAAAAAGAGAAAATATCAATTTAGAACTCATGTCATGTCAGGTGTCCTATCTCTCTAGCTTTGTTAATAAAGTGTCAAGACATCTGAAGCCAGAACCCTTCAACGTCTTCTAAGTCTAGACAATTTCATCACAAAGCATTAGCTCTCACCACGAACCTTCTAGAACCTCCCAATCAACAGACAGCTCCAAGACAGAGATCCCGACTTGTCGAAAAGTCTTCAATCGACAACAGGTACATCACAAACAACTAAAGAAAGGTTAATGCGTTTGCCTTCGCTATTTTAGAGATCTGACAAACATCAACTAGAAGACGTCAGCGGCAAAAAATACATGATGAAAAAAGACGACAGCCAAAGTTTTAAAAGGGTGCTCTGCGTTCAAGCTCTCAAACTGTCTATTTATTTCTGACTTGTATTGCAGTCAAGGAGTGCGCTCAGAATGTCATTCTAACTGACGATGTTAATAGTTGTGAGTGTCAGATGGTATTTAAGAGTTGTTGGCAGGCCTGAAAACAGATACGATAAAGAGGGAATCTAAACGCTGTGTGAATTTGGCTGGCATTAAACGCATTTGCCATGAAATTAAACTGGCAAGGTGGGACAACTCAATCTTCATTTTGTTCCTTATAAATGTACATTTCTGCATGCTAACGTCATGGCGTAAAATGTTATCAACATAATTAATAACACACCTACCGACTGTAAATTAAGCCAGGTTAATTTGGTCCTAGTTCATGGCGTCTTTTTGGAATGCAGAGATCGCTGATCGTCATGCAAGGTTTACATTTGTATTTCTTTCTATCAAATAAGCTTTTGAAGTATGACATTCTTGCGCGATTGACAGTTAGAGTTACATTGTATACATCTCAATCCCTTATTGGAATGTATCATACCACCAAGACATATATAGATAGTGTTCTATATAATTTCTTCTCTCAGACAGATAAATTACATAATATGTTATACATTAGACCGACAAATTATGTTTTATCTGTTTATACTGTCCAAAAATTCAACAATATTACGGTAACTAGTATAATAAGCTAGTATATGTGACTGGTCTTGTTAATGATTGGTTTTCTTTTAATTAACAAACGTTGAGCGCCATGTTGGATTAAGTTACATTCTTTCTATTTCTGTAGTGTCTTATTCCTGCAATTATCAATGTCTACATTGTCCATGCAAACATGACTTATATCACGACTGTTTCACATTGGTAAACACCACACTGCTGATGACCATGCGATCTGACTTGAGTTGACGTCTGTTTTTACCAATGCGACGTGATTTGCCGGATGACCGCATAGTCCTAACACGAAGTGATCACATAATCACCATTTGTCACATGAGTGACCATCCAACTGTTAAAGTAACACCGCCTACCCGGACTTGTCAAGCTAGCTCGGGAAGACGCAATCAAAACAAATTTTACAGACCTCAATCTGATTATGTTTTGATCCCTACAAGTCCTCGCATGGTCAGCTCATGTCTCTATGACAGACCGCTGGACACTGTCACACCGAACATGTCACATAGACACGGCTGATCTGAGCTGACCATGGCAGCTGTCCAGACGAATTTAGCAGAACTGAAGCTTGACCAAGCGCTGCATAATGTGCATGTGACAGAAATCTCGCCCTGGCACCAGTTAAGGTCATCCGATTGGACTGCAAAGCCAGGAATCCTGATGGTGACCGTCTGGTACCAATGACGTTCCGTTGGGAATTAAGTTAATCTGAGGGATAAGCCTATAGCCGGAAGTCTTAGCCTGTCAATTCTGTCTATCATTTGACTGACACTAAAAGCTTTGTCTTATTGAAGGTGGATTAATGATAAGACGCAACTCTTGTACTTTAGTGTTACGTGGATTATCAAAGGATCTTACCCAACAAGACGTATTCAATTAGCCTCGCTTGGGTAATCAGTTAGTTTTATAACAGACTGCGTTGAAAGTCGTCCTAATGATGCATGCAATCTCATTCTGAACATAAATCACGACTATTATGATTAATATCGCACCTGAAGGTTTAATAAAGAACATTACTTTACGAATTGTAAGTGTGTCAGAGATGATAAGGAGATTGTGAGGAAACGACTAGTGTGATTTACAGAGCAGGTCGAGACGGTTGGCTGGTCAAAGCAAGTATTCAAGTGTTACAAAACGCTCTGGCATACACACGAAGATATTCTATTCACATGAAAGATCACCATAAAGTTAGTTTACGGTGATTAACATTGAGAGTTGAAGGAAGCACTCTATACCCCAAGGTACTCGGTTATGCTTGATTTTTTAACGGTTCAGGTTATGAAAAAATACAATCGGTTAAGACGTAAAATTGTCTCAGGCACTTTGATACGGATGATGATCATAGGACTGTAAGTCACATTATCTTATTATATCTTAATGATATTAGATATGCTGAACTGATATCAAACTCAAATGACACAAACAGTTTGCTATTATATGGATAATTTTTATTACAAGTCTCTAATTGAGACTGGCGACCTTCCTGTCTAAAATATCGTTTATCTTGATTTTGGCAGAGTTGCGAATAAAATAATCATTCATAACTTTACAAAGTTCCGTAACCATTATCCTGATTATATCGCTAGTCTTAGAGTTACACCCCATAAACTCTATGAGTAGTTACAGTTTTATGTACTTGTTTCTTAAAGAAACAAATGTGTTTCAAACATTGGTTTTATCTAATGATCTTAGTTCTTCATTTTATTACCACCGTTTTCATTGTCATAGGTTAATCAAGACGTCATTCACAAAATTCATTGCCAAAATTATTCTCATTCATAGACCATTTCCAAACATAACGCTACACGTTTGTAAAGTTAAGATCAGTAGGAAATATTGACATTGTCCTCGATGTTACACATGAGAATATATCTATATGAATAATGATAATAACCCAAAGAATGTTCTCTAACACGTCCCTCTTCTGTAGACCAAAATTAATTTGTCCGAGTTCGTGAAGGGCGTACGAAAGGAAAAAAATAATCTCAATTTAACAATGTCTCATCTTCACTGGCGCCTCAAGTAATCAGTCTCAGTTGTGTATATTTTCTTCCAGTGAGATTATTCCTAACTTAATAATGAAGCTAATTGTTTATGTCTGTCATGTTTGCTCATTCTGACCCTATATGCACCATGTACTAACTTTGTTTGTTCCATGTCACACTTTTCTGCACCATGTCCTAACCAGGCACGTAGCCAGGGGGACATGGGGAAATGTCCATCCCCCAATTGATATCTAAAGTGCTCTAGATGTGCACCATTTTGAACTAATATCAAAAGTTTCTGCCGCTTCGCAGCCATTGGTTTGATAAATTAAAAAAAAATGACTAAGTCTTTTTCCTGTACCATGTCTTAACCCTGTATGTTCCATGTCACACCAGTCCTGCACCATGTCCTAACCCCGTATGCATAATGTTACACCAGTCCTGCACCCTGTCCCAACCCTGTATGTACCATGTCATACAAGTTGTGTACCATGTTCTAACCCTATATGTACCGTGTCACACCAGTTATGTACCAGCCCTAACCCTGTATGTACCGTGTCACACCAGTTATGTATCATGCTCTAACCCTGTATGTACCGTGTCACACCAGTTATGTACCATGCCTTAACCATGTATGTACCGTGTCGCACCAGTTATGTACCATGCCCCAACCCTGTATGTACCGTGTCATACCAGTTATGTACCATGCCCTAACCCTGTATGTACCGTATCACACCAGTTATGTACCATGCCTTAACCATGTATGTACCGTGTCACACCAGTTAGGTACCATGTCCTAACCCTGTATGTACCATGTCACACCGGTCCTTCACCATATCCTAACCATGTATGTATCATGTTAAACCAGGTCGGATGTTGAGATAGGAGTATAACAGTTGGTTTTGTTTCGCAATTGGGCTAAAACATTTCCCTCTGAAATCAAATTCAACTACCTCCCTCTCAAACAAAAGTCTGAATACAGAAATAATTAAAGTAAGAAGAAACTCGTTCTACAAATACATAATCAGCAACGATCTAAACAAATCTTAAAAGAATGATTGCGTTTACTTTGGTCTATAATTCAATGTGCGGATATCGTAAATACAAACTATGAACAGACAAGTATAAGAAAGTAAAAACGCATACGGCACTTCTATTAACTACACGTGTTCTGTCTTGTTATACTCATGATACTTGACAGGAAGATAAAAATGAAAAAACATTTGAGGTAAAAGTCTGGCAGTCCTGGCAGTTACACAAATGAGTGTCTTGGTGTGAACAAAGTGACTATGTCAGGGAAATTGATGACTTGTAACTGTTTTTTAGACAACAGACTCCGGCGTACATAAAGTGTTTAAGATAAAACGACAAAATGTCACTTCACGTAGCAGCACGAGCTCACTGGGTTGAAAGAAGTAACACTCAACAAGATGGTAAGAATTATATACACCTTGACAACAACAAAAACAGGTTATTGTCTTTGATAAAAAATGTATTAGTGAATATACATCAAAAGACGTTTTGCATGTAACTAAAGGTGATATATATCCCTTGCCAGGTGATAAGTGATAATAGTCAATTATAATTATCATACATGTCCCCGAATAAGCCATTAACAATAATTGGTGCTTCTGTGTACTACATTATACTAACGTGTTAAGAATTGCCAAACCCTGGCGATAACAAATAGTCAGAATTATCGCTTGTCTTTGATAAAAATATTGGTGAAATATATATAATAATAATAATAATATAATAATAATAATATGGCATTTATATAGCGCTTTTCCTTAGACAAGCTCAAAGCGCTTTACAATAATAAAAAAAATACATATAGGCACAATCATACACATTTGGACATCTTTCAACACACATAAAAACATAGGTAAAAATGTCAATATACATATAACATAGTTTTAAACATCATGAGTAAACAGATAAGTTTTTAACTTCTTTTTAAAAATGGTTAATGTTGCAGCTGATTTAACACTGTCTGGCAATTTCAAAAGACATTTTGTATGTAACTAAAGGTGAGATATATCCCTTGCCAGATGATAACTGTCAACTGTTATCTTCATATATTTATTCATTTCCTATACTCAGTCATTTACAATTGGTGCTTAGTGCTTAGATAATATTATGTACTCGCTATACTAATATGTGCACTTAATCTTTCTTTGTGTCTAAATGTATACTTTTAGTTTCCTCTTGGGACTAGGATTTAGTTATGTATATTAACCTTTGGGGACAATGAGTCTACGGGATACATATACGTCATTCGAGAAGCTTTTTGGTGGATGAGTGCATTTTAATTTTGATAATGTCGTGTTATAGCATTAGAAATACCCTGGCAATTGTCAGGCCATGAGTTGTGAGAATATATTGTGTGTGAGTGTGATGGTAGATGTACTGTAAGCTAGCACTGTTCATTTCTTGGTTGCTATTCAAGTGAATAAGTTTCCACATTTACGTTGGTCAACGACACGTATTCAGCCGTTTATCTCGATATCAATTACTTTGGAAAGAAAACCATGTGATGTACGTTAATTTATATTTAGAAAATGACAACCGGTGCACAAAACAACGTTATCACAAATTAAAACTTTGAAATTAAAATCCTGATGGAAATGTGTAAAATAACGGAAGATAACAGCGACATGTCAAGTTGTTCTTCTTAATTTACATAGTCATCCATCCTAGTCAGTGCCAAGGTCTTGAGTAAATGATTCTAATGCATTATCGGCGTGCAGCTATCTGTTAACCTCAGCCAGACGACAGCAGCAATAAATGGCAATAGAAGATTGTGCTCACGGGTGGTACACTCGTCAACATAGGCCAACGAATGGGTGGTCAAAATTGTACATTTTTATGAACGCTAAAAACCTTGGACATTTTTATAAAAGCTAAGAATATTGGACACTATTATCAAACAGGTATAAGGAAAGAGGGCGAGACTCTGGATTTATACCTCTTTGCTATTATTCAGTTTTGAAGTTGTTATTTAATTGACCTGCTTTCGTTATAAAACAATACCCAGCTTAGGGCCAATCATTACGTAATGTGTGACAACATAGAAAGTTGAATCAGTAATGGGTGCAAAAACACTGATTTGACTTTTCCTGAGAAGAATACACTACGTGTCAGTAATGTTCTGCTTAAAGAGCATAACCGTCACCACGGTAACAAGAGTATATCATATTTGATACAAAATACATCACTTTGATTTATGCATTCATTTTAACCGTCACATCTTTTTGCCAAGCAGCTTGGCAGAGCTTCAAATATTATTTTTTTTTACTTTCGTCAAAGACGTGCTTCCTTCCATGTCTTGGCTTTCGTCGCCCGTCTCCTACTGCATAGACAGACACCTATGCACACATGTATGTGAAACCATCTCAGATATCCTGATCCTTGTATACCAGCAGCCCGCGGAGACTCGTTCTACATCATCACATATTTCCTTAAGCTCACGTGGAATACATCTGAAGATCTCAATGTCAGTCTTTCATTAACTCGAGATTTGAGAACGTCATTCTTGACATATCACCAATCATCGCTCTTTCCTCATCTCTTCATTTTGATTGATGTTTCTTTTGATATTTGATATTCAACAAATTTCTAGTGGGAACCGGGAGACGTTTGAGTTTATCTTGATCCTATTCGTTGGTTTAACATTAAATGTCTATGATTGTAATCACAAGTATACAAATGTTGCTACACAGATAACAGACTTTGACATTTTATTTATAACGTTAACCGCCCGCTGTGATAATAATTTTAATGTGTAGGAGTTCTTTGCTTACTGAAATGAATAATAATACAAAAAAGTATATTGTGCTTTTATGGTCTTGAGCGCTGGTTGGTTTTAATTTTCAAAGCTTAATAGAATTAGAGTTAAAGTCAAACCAAGCGGTTGTAGTAAAGTAATAAAGATAGTAATCAAAGACACGAAAATTATGTAATCTATCTCAAGCAATGTGCCATAAAATATGCAACGTGGCATAACATCTATCATCAATTGTCTAACTCTAACATCTGCTTAGAATTAAATCTTCTATCACGGGTAAACATTTACAAGATTTTAGTGCTAAATGATAATATCTCAAAGTGCCAAATGATATTATCTCAAAGAAACATTCCCTACATTCTGGGAAGAATCAACAAAAAATTGATAAACATCCTGGCGTCAAATTAAATGTAAATGTAAATGCAAAATCCTGATATCATTCCGTTCAACGTTTCTTGCGATTTAAAACAAAGATAAAACAGAAACAAATATATGATTATTTGATTTTTACATAAGGAGAATGGATTCCATAATGGATCGGTTTGTCAAACTGTTAACTAAAGTCATTTGCCATTTTTTTAATACAATGATTGTTATTTGAGTCTGAATATGTTAATTGGTCGTTTATTTTGGCACCGGTGGTTTTTAGACATTTCGCTTGTTGTCACACATAGAATGTGAGATGTAGCACAAGTCTCACAACATATCCATTACTTGAAACCTGGCCTGCCAGAATTAGCCAGTTTCCCATGTACCAATCGGGACTCCTGCTAAATTGTAAAATTCTTTGATATCTTAGCACTGTCTAGAATTTGAGGCTAGTAAAATATAAGGAGAAGTGAATGCTAAATTTCTCGATTCTTCTTAAGCAAACAACAAATGGCGTTTCTATACGTCGATGAATATTATTGTTGACAGGAGATGAAGAAAAACAACCAGTCAAGATCTCACAAGGGACAACGCCTTTCTGATGCAGACTCTTTGATTGAAGTGAGTAAACAGTTGTTTGTTGAGCTGTACGTCAAATTCACGCTCTTTTGACACATTATCATGCATCTTTAACAACGCTCTTGACGCCAAAACTAGCGGACAAGCCATGAGGACAGGCGACAAGTGAAGGGGTCCTTGAGTTGACAAAGGCGTCCCCTGCTGGCTTTGTCAATGACATAGGCGGCACTCGTGTGACAAGCCACATCAGTTGTCCCAGACAGCTAGCTTAAGAAGCCTTCTAAAATGAGAGAAGCGTTTTAACGGGGAATGGTTGGGGTGGACAGCTCTGAGTTGTTTGAAGAGCACATCAAGAGGACAACTTAGACAAGGAATTCCGATCCATTAATGAAGGCTTTAGGTTTTACACGACAAGACTGTGAACAAGTGGGTGGTTGTTTGAAGACGCAGAGTGTGGCTAATTGATGTCCCTTTGAATATTTCGTTTAGAATAAAATCTTGTGGTAGTTCTTTGAAATAATGTTTTGGTTTTGTTTAAGATGACTTACAATATCAATACTAAATGAAAAACATGAAGATCTACGATATTGATGACGATTCTAGTACTTATATGTTACAAATAAATATAAACAAAAAAGTGTACAATAACTATGAATTGCTTGTTTGCATCCCCAGCCAAGTGAACAAACAAATCTCATACCTTAAGGGCCAAAATAAATAGTTAGTCCTAAGTATATGTCGGGAACTTAATGTGCTGAAAAAAACATACATTGTTAAGTCACAGGTTGTTCAACCATTGTATTGAATAAGTAAAATTCCCATCCTGGGAAATAATATCCTGTTTATACAATCGCCATCTTTAATAACCCATCAGTCCTTCACCATCCATAATGATTTAATGTGAGTTTTGTCACTGACATTGTTTGTACCTAATATTGCTGGAATGGCCCTGGCTTCCCTGTCAGTGTTTAAAACATTGGATAGTGCGAGATTTGCCAACGTTCACTCTGTATTGTGCATGTCAAATAGTCACAGAGAAGTAAAGTCACGCTTAGGTCATATTATAAACAAATAATGACCAGTTTTAACAAACTGCTGACATGCAAGATTTATGAGATAATTAAATGTGATACCACTAGCAGATATCATATAACATGCAGGCAACATCAGACAGATCATTTAACTCTTTGATATCACGTGAATGAATGTCAATTGAACCATCACGTATCAATGATTTAATCACTTTATGTCTTTTGAAGAGTAATTGAGTACCGTAATTATTTGCAACAGATGCACGTAAATGCTAAATGTATTGAAAACTATCACGTCTATGACACTTTGTCATCTCTTTTTCTCTTTCTGAAATTTGTGAATAATGATGAGGGTGTCAGATTGACATAATTGCATGCAGACTAAAAAACAGATGGACAAGGGGATAGTCTGACAATTAAACAGAAATACAGGTCAATTATAGACAATCAGGTCGACCACAGACTGTTATCAGTCTTACAAGCAAAAAGACAGAAATATATTAAGATACATCTCATCAAGGTAACGACAAAATCACCCATTCTACCACTACATAGTATTTTCAATAGTAAGACCGTCAACAAGTTTCTATACTCCACAACAACCTTGACCAAATGTCCATTTCCGCTTATTTTATTCTACGCCTACATTAGGACATTGTGTTTCCTTTCTAATTTCCTTTCTACATTGTGACGTAAGTCGTTCAATATATTCCATATTGAACAACGACCATGACAGATTGTCCATTTCCGCCTGCTTCATCCACCGACATCTGACTTTGTGACGTCAGGCGTTCTCCATAATATCATTATTGCACAACGACCCTGACGAATTATCTCTTTTCCAGATGAAAAATAGAAGCACGCAATCAACAAACAGAACCCTCAGTTAAACATTTTAATTTCCAATAGAGTGCAAAATCCTATCTTCTAGCAAGGCGCGTAGCCAGGAGGACATGGGGGAAAGCCCCCCCATCCACAATGCTCTAAATTTGCACCACTTTTAAGTAATCTCAAAAATGTAGGCCGCTTTGCGGCCATTTCTTTGATAATATGCTCTTAATTGCTCTAAATTTGCTTCATTTTAAACCAATCTAAAAAAAATTCATTGCATTTAATACTATCTGAGGTTGTCCTCCCCCCTTTTCAAAATCCTGGCTACGCGCCTACTTCTAGCATCAGGTTAAGACAGCTAAACAGCTTATAAGTATCCATTTCGTTTGTCTCTCATGTTTCAGGATAGATTTTTGTTAAAACTGTCAAGAAATTGCCTTGAGGTAATAAAGATGTGCTTTAACCTTATCTCTTATAATATACCATGTGTAGTAGATGCTTACAGCCTGTTACAAAGCCGAACACAGCAGACAGTAGTGAACGACAAACAAAATGGGACTAGAGCAAATTATCTTTCTGCCGAAGTGCTACTCTAAACGATAATTTAAACATACGTGCTTTGTTTTTGCATCATGACTTAGCCACTAATAAGCTGAGATTGCACTTTTCAAACTCATTTAATGCTTAATATCTTGTAAGGGGTGCAAACCAAGCATTTACAAACAGATGTAGAAGGAAATACCCGTTTAGCCAGTGTCACACGCTTAGATCCCGTGAAGACCCTAATCCCATAAGATCTCGTAAAAATAAATATTGGCAGATTTCATAATATAGAGTCATTTTTCTGAACCCATAGTTGAGTAACTCTGAAAGTTACTTTAATACTGAGATTGATTGCATCTGGCACGACGAAGATATGACATTTAAAAAGCCGTTAGAAGCGGAGACACCAACGTAGTATTTTCATAACCCTCTTACCAAAATAAGATTTCGTCTCATGACATGAAGTTCCAGTGAAGCACATCTCCATAAGACGACTCTTTGTTTGGTGTCGTTTTTCCAACACACATTTTCTGCGTTATTTTTTCAGTGGCACGTTCGTTTTGTCCCAACGTCAACATTTTGGTAATTGGTTCCACTCAACTGTACACCATTACGCAGCTATACGACAGCTGTCAACACAAACAACAAACACATACTCATCTTGTGGCATATGCCAGCCAGGATAACAAGGACGCATCACCAAATTCATCTTTGCCAAATTGCCATCAGGGTGGATGTATTGATCCCATGAATATTTGAAACAAATAAACAGGTTCGAAATAGGAGTAAGTATTGCTGTGGCTGATACAATGATGAAAGTAAATATTTTGTTTGAGTCTTGTTAAAATTTCATTTGATCTTCCATTTGAATCTCCAATTACATGTGTCACACACATGATAATAAATACAAACACAACATGTAACATTCTTTCAGACAACAACCACGTGAAATCCGCAGGTGTGTAGCCAGGGTTACAATTTGAGCTCCAAATGCTTTAAATTTGCATCATTTATAACTGATAATGTATAACTTATTTTCAACTTTTCTGCCGCTTCGAGGCCATTGATTTAACACAAGCCAAGGCTGTATCCTCTTTTCAAAATCCTGGCTACGTGCCTGAAAATCAGTATAGACTCGTATCCTTATTTATGTACTGATTCGTATTCCCCATAGCTTTTACCCATCAGGGAAAATGCCACACAGGTCTGACCTTTATTTTTACGATGAACAGGTGTTTTAGATAGTTTTCACCCTTCTTGATTAGCGGTACCCGGGGTGAGGACTGGCAGTCTTGTGACTTTGCCAAAGTTCAATTACACGCCCCTCGTGATGTGGGGTGGCACAGTCGGTATTTAGTCACCGAAAGAAGATAAATTGATGTTCGTAGAATCACAGCTAACGAGCAATTATTTCTCATGATTTCCGTATAGAGTATATTGAAAAGCTGTTGAATATTTCTGAATTTGTAAAAAAAAAACAATCTTTTTTTAGGAAAGGTTAAATTCATGACATAAGTCAATATTTAGAAGCTTGTGATGTCAAAGACATATTTGAGGGAATACATAAGAATACAATGATCAATTGGAACATCTTTAACATTATTTGATGTGTTTTCCATGGCAAAAAGACTTAAGATCCAGCCAGACAGATACCCGAACAATTGACGAGAGGACAATACATGGCCATGTTTGACTGGGAATATATATGATGAGTAGCCAAGGTCAAAAAAGATCTGAAAGAGATTATTGCTTCCCTCCTATAAAAGGGCCTACTTATATTTGTAATTTGACCACAACAGACGTGTTTAATCTGGAAAATATTATAATTTGTCTTTTTTTTTCTTACAATTAAATACGTTCTATCTTATAATTCCAAGCTGTTGGCTGTGGACTGCATAGTTTAGCGTGTTTTGTGCCGACTAGAAGTAGGTTTTGTGCCGACTAGAAGTAGGTTTTGTGCCGACTAGAAGTAGGTTTACAAATTACGTTTTGTAAAAATACACATTTATATTAGACAACAATTATGTCGCCATCTCCATTAATCGCTGTTGTTTTAATGCAACATAACTATACACACATTACGCCATCTCCATTAATCGCTGTTGGTTTAATGCAACATAACTATACACACATTACAGAACAGACACCAGGCTGAAATACCCTTCTAAGTACAGAGACAGAGAAACCTAGAAGACGCCAAAGGTTTGTAAAAACACTGATCTTTAGCTTGTCAATCAAACCTCTGGCCTCCGGGGTGGAAAGACTAGCGGTCTGAGACTGACATCCTCTCATGATGTTTACATAGCTGTCGGGGGCAACAACAAGAACTCTACAGAAATGTGAGACAAAACTTGTACATGTGAAGTATAGGCTATAGGGTTAAAGGGTAAAACATCATGACAGCAACGATAGACGATTGAGGTTAGAGAGTTGTCAAGAAACATGGAATTGAAGGGATGCTGGAGGGATCACAGTGGCTACTCGTCCGGATGAATGAAGAGCTATTTCCTGTAAACCGATGTGATTAGAAATATAGATGTAATTTGACAAGATAACTATCTAATCACATCGTTTCAATGAAACGCTTCGAAAATAACATTGTCGTCACCGACCATCTCCGGGGAATAATTAAAATTAAGATTAACTGTTGCAAATCCAGGGCACTCCTTAGTGTTTTCAGTCTTAATAGGGAGATTAAGGGAAATTGAAAGAGAGGCAAAAGTTACGTCATTTTTATAATTCCACAGTAACTGTTAGAATGAAAACAATGAAAACGTCCTGACAATTTAAAATGAGTAATATATAATTGTTCGAATCTAAAGCATTTCACAGTTGTGTTAACTAATGAAGTCTATGTTGGGGAAAATATTTTAAGTCAAGTCAAATATTTTGAATTTTATGTCAACTTTATTGACTTCAGTATGAAAGTAGTCCAAAGATTGTGTATGGTGGGCCTGGGGCATCCCCCTGAAAATAATGTATTAATGGTACAATTCTAGCCCAGCCATTTCCTTGAGCCTTCTTGGCCCCCTGGCGTCGCGACTGTACAGACTCATCAAACGCTCAATTTGGTTTTCTGACTAGAGATACGGACAATTGTGAGAAATGATGAGGCGTCAATCTGTCAGCATGTTTAGCTGGTTGCGATGACAGGGCGAATCAGACACTGCTGTCAAAACACAACATCTCGTCTATGTCTACACATACATGTATACAAAGCTGTAGAGAGGCCTGCGGAGAACTGAGAATATCTAACAGTCCAGGTTACAGCGAGAACAACTCACAGCCCAGGTCACGGTGAGTAGGAATGTCTGCTTCTGGATATAACAATGGATAAGGTGAGTTCTCTTAACACTCGGTGTTGAAATAATACAGGGGAAGATGTACATGGTTTAAACACTAAGGCAGGGAAAACGTTTCCCTTTAAGTAAAATATAAAAAGTGTTAAAAACAAGAAAACATGAAGCGATCATAGTGAACGAAGGCTAAAGTTGACGATAGCCAAGGCGGTGATCGTGGTGAAACGATAGCCAAGGACAGAGTCAATTAAAGTCAATGTGGAGGCCAAATTCAATTATAGTCAGGGTGGATATTAAAGTCAATTATAGTCAAGTTGGAGACCAAAGTAAATTAAAGCAAAGAGGTGACCAAAGTTAACGATAGTCATACTAGGTGGGGACCAAAATCGATTATAGTCAAGGTGGGGACCATAGTTCTTTCTCTCTGATTATAGTCAAAGTGGATACCAAATAAAATTATAGTCAAGGTGGATACCAAAGAAAGTTATAGTCAAGGTGGATACCAAAGTAAATTATAGTCAAGGTGGATACCAAAGAAAATTATAGTCAAGGTGGATACCAAAGAAAATTATAGTCAAGGTGGATACCAAAGAAAAGTATAAAATAACAAAGGGTGACTACTGGTGGTAGTAAATGTAATCTAAAGAATGAATAAACAAGTCTTGAAAC
>JAUUEB010024881.1:0-16789 GCA_032362205.1 Clione limacina
TCATTGTAAAGCGCTTTGAGCTGGCTTTGCCAGGAAAGGCGCTATATAAATAAGATTTATTATTATTATTATTAAGGTGGTATTGAAGTGTGGACATCAAAGGGCGCTAGCAGTATATTCTATTGAACAAAGGGTAAGAGAACTCAGGATAATATGGTATGGGAACATACAGAGAATGGCAGACTGCAATCAGGTAAAGCAGCCAATGTAGATATGTGTGTCAGGTTAGAAGCTAATCAGGAGACCAAAGAAAATTGCATTTGCGTAACTAGGGGGAGACATTGTGAATGATTGTGTAATGTCCCCCGTCTAAAGGAAAAATTCCCCCTAAAAAATCAGCTGCTTCGCGCCGACCCCCTGCTATTTAAAAATCCTAGTTACACCCCTAGGGAATGGGGAGTGATGATGTTGGGAGAGATACAGAATAACTCTGGATCACCCTAGATAACAGCCAGGACAGGGCCTTCTTGATATCAAGAACTCAGAGTGGGAGTGCTATGACCTCTAACCCCAAATTAGTGTAAGCGGCATGGCTCTTCTTACACATAGTAAATAATGGTGAAATAGAAAATGTCTCCAAATACTTTTTTGTATTGAACTTGTAGTGGGGAAATTTAAAAATATTATAAATCTATGGGAAAAGGTTTTGACCACATTCCCTCCTTTGACATTTTCTTGTGTTAATCAACAATTACTTAATGTTTTAAAAATTGGAATTAAACATGCATCTTCTCTGCTGTCATCATGAAATTATTGGTATAAGATTACCTCAGTCTAATTTGTGAAAAGAAATTCTCGTAATAATGACGTTTTTCTTTTGAATGTATGTAATATTGATTGTCTTTCAGAATAGTAATTAGTAAGCACTAAAAATAGATCATTAAAATCTATAGACCATATAAAAGACAAAGAAAGCACAACAACTGGATTGGTGCCAAAGCTTTATTCTTCTTTGCACTCATTAATACCCTGGCACATGAGTTCATATGTCAACACTTCAGTGATATATATATAAAGAGGGATATTATATATATATATTACTATTGATTAATAAGGAGGAATATAATTATATATATATACTTTGTTCAGTATGAACTAAACATTGTTTTTCTATCTTCAGTTGTTTTTAAATTAAAGATATCACATGATACAGGTCACATGATACATGTGTTTGTTTACATAATAAGACATGTATAGAGTTTATAGATAGAACCATCTGATTTTGTTCAATAGCTTATCAAGTCATGTAAAGTTTTCAGGATACATATTGTTATATTTATTCATAATTGTGTTACAAATGGATACAAATTATTATGTAATACAAAGTGTCAATATTATGCTGGTGCTGAAATGATTTTCGTGACAAACAAATAAAACATTGTTCTCTAATGACCAATGATATAAATTGTATGTAACAAGAAACAAGACAGTCTTTGATCCTGTAATTGTCTCGATATTGCCATTTCAAGGTAATTTACTCCAGTGCTACTAAACCCTGCAGGCTGCAGATAGGAAATTCCCTGTCTTCACTGTCATATTATCATCATAAATTCCCTGTCTTCACTATCATATTATCATCAAAAATTCCCTTTCTTCACTATCATATTATCATCAGAAATTCCCTGTTTTGATTATCATATTATCATCATAAATTCCCTGTCTTCACTGTCATATTATCATCAGAAATTCCCTGTCTTCACTATCATATTATCATCATAAATTCCCTGTCTTCACTATAATATTATCATCAAAAATTCCCTGTTTTGATTATCATATTATCATCATAAATTCCCTGTCTTCACTATCATATTATCATAAAAATTCCTTTTCTTCACTATTATTTTATCATAAGAAATTTATTTTTTTCACTATTATATCAAAATCGGAAATTGCTTTTCTTCACTATTATATTATCATTGAAAATTTCTTTTTTTCACTATTACATCAAAATCGGAAATTGCTTTTCTTCACTATTATATTATTTTCTGGAATTCCCCGTCTTCTTTTTTTCTATATGCAAGTGTAGGCAAAAATCTGATCTGTTCCTACACCTGCATGTAGAGAGAATATGTTTTCCACTCATTGGAACTAACTCTATTCTCTGTGTGCACTATAAGATTACATTATGTATCCACCATTCACATCAAATATTTATCTTTAAGAACTTTAATCATTGTGTGAGATAATACAATAATCGAACATTTATTGACATCAATTTTTAGTATTTATGCTATTTCAATCATTTATTGAAAAAACAAACAAGAACACTCTGTATTGTAAGTTCAATTGAATAACATTCTTATTACAAATATATTCAATCAACTTTTTTTTGTCATCAATATTACAGGATTTTATCAAGGCAGGTATTGTTAGGTAGTATTTTTCTCATCAATTTCAAATGGGACCATTTGAGTACCTACATATAGCAGCATTTATTTATTTTAGTTTTATTTCCCCTGCTTCTTCATCTGAATGCATATGTAAATATGTAAATAACACATTTGAACACTGTTCATTTTTGTTTTCTTTAAACCTATTTTTTGTGAGGGCCACATTTGTTTTAATTTTGCAAGGAAATAGACAATTCAAGGACATAGATCGCTCATGAATGATCAGCTGTCAAAATAATGGGACATAACTCAGAACCTATTTAAAGAACTGAAAAATATATAATAGCGATTTATTCACTCTTCAAGACAGGAACAAACTCTTTGCTCTTGGTTAATTTAATTCTCTTCAATCATGGCACTTTAGGTTTAGGGTCAGAATCTTAAGAATTGGTTTAGCACTATATACACAGGCCTTTGGAGAAGCTCCTTTTAGTGGTTATCCAGGTGCAAATGGTTTTTATGTTTATCTTCAAATAAACTAAAGCAACAATGACCCTCTTTATAGACTTTCGAATTGACCTGGCAACCCTATATTTAAATGTTTATACTAATATTGGTACACTGGTGATTTTGTTGCCAGTTAGTCTGTTATTCTGTATTTGGATATCATTGCTGTGAGATTTAGCCCTTCATGAACCGTAGTAACATCATATTGTATCAGTTAATTTTCCTTTCTTGAATTATGGCAAGCGCAATTATAGGACCCAGTGTCTTGTCTTTCTTGAATTCTTTCATACAAGGTAGTGTTCAGGAGGCGTGGTGGCCAGGGGATTCACTTCCCTTGACTCGTTTTTGCTGTCAGCCTCCTTTTGCACTAAAAACCTTGGCCGTAATGTAGGACATGACCTTCATATGACCTTCATGCGTTGTAAAAGCGCTAAACACTTACGATCAACCTATCACTAGCATAAGTTTCAGTTTTAATTAAATCATATTGTATCAGTTAATTTTCCTTTCTTGAATAACGGCAAGCGCAATTATAGGACCCAGTGGTTAATTAAATCTGCCAACGGATCCAGCATGTACAAAGCAGAAGACTTTCTTACTTGTCTATCTTATCATTCTTTCCCAGGCATCAATCTTGATTAACTGTACAAATAAGCCTATTTGTTGCTGTTTCAATTCTGATTTGCATCGCTGTCTAGAAAGTGTTTTTCTCTTGTCTATTTATTGTCTTTGGATAAAGTTTGTCAGTCATCATTCTCAAGAGTTTGATGCATATTTCCTTTAGATTCTATTTATTAGATGTCACATTACACGCAATTTGATCAGATTTTTCTCTGTGAGATAGTGACTGATTGCCAGATTGGACTTCTTTCTTTTTGAACACCAAGTTATGTGTAACAGTTGAAATATCAAATCTGTTATGGTTGGCTTTTTTAAACAGTATTTCAAATTTTGTTTACATTTCATGTTCTTTTTGGCAAATTACTAATTATTATGTTTTTGGGTTTAGATGGTAAACTATTCTTTAAGTAATGATTAATACTAAATAGTTTAGACTTGCTTTTGGAAATTCAAATTTTATTTTCATGTTTTGTTCTTTTTTTATTTGCTTTGTAGGTTATATTAAAGCGACTAACAACTTTAGATAAAGCTTCTCCTAACAAGACTCAATAATGGCATATTTAGTTTTGAACAATTACTGCACATGGTATAGATGTGAACATAGCTTTTTTAGAATTATTGCTATTTTCAGAATTATTGCTATTTTTACAATTAACTCTTTGTTTAGACTTTTTTTTAATGTAATGAGTGATCATTATTTAAAATGTATGAAGGTAAATTGTGAGATGTTAAACAACAGTTTGCAAATTGCTAACAAAAAGAAATAAAGCTTGTCTTTATATTTATTTGTAATTTTAAAACATCTCTCTCACTCAACTTGTTGAAGGTTATACTGGAAACAATGTCACTTGAACATTTTGACCTACTGCCACATATAGGATGTAAGGTGCAGTTGAACTCAAACATCTTATCTAGTCACAATATGCTGTCACCAGGCAAACCAGTCTTAGCACAATATGCCCTGCTACACATAGGGTGTATAGTTCAGCAGAACTCCTGCATCCTATTTAGTCACAGTATGCTGATACCAGGCAAACCAGTCTTAGCAAGAAAATCTCTTCCTCACATATGATGTTAAGTGGAGTAGAAATGTTGCATCCTATTTAGTCAAAAATTATGACACCAGGCAAACCAGTCTATAAAAAGTGGGTAAAAAAAATGCCCTAAAGCCATCTTAACTTGTGTTTTAGTTTGTCTTATAAAGGGAAGTGATTAAGTGCTTATTTAATTTCATTTTTGAATCTTTTTGTCCCTGGAAAATCATTTTAACAACTTTCAGAGGAGAATATAATATGTTACCCAGAAACTAGGACTAAATAAATGCCAAACCACACCTAAATGGTTGGTACTCAACTAATACATAGTATGTGTAGATCAAGCTGCACAATCTTTCAAAGATTCAGAATGTTGTTCTAAAGTATACCAATATAGTATAGCATCATAATATAGCAAGTAAATAAATGATAATTTCAAAGGGAAATACAACAATGTATTCATCATCATCACCATCATCATTTAAAGTCTATTTGTCCATGCATATAAATATTGTATTGAAATTGTACATACATTTCTGATTACATGCTTTGTAACTATCTATTGTATATAATATCATTGTCTTGATTTGTTAACATTATTCCAATGTGTTAAATGTCCATATGTGTATGTACAGGCTCGCTATCCTAAGCCGTTTGTGAAGGACAGTAAACTAAATATGGACCTGGGTGAAGCCCTCAACAACGTGGAAGAGGGTGATGAACGGCTGAGTTTGATTGAGATGAACCCAGCTCAGAGGATCCAGTACCTTGAGAGAAGTTTGTTATTTCTACGTTCACAACACTCAGATGTCTTACATTCCTTGCATGAGGAGGTTGAGCTTTTGAAGAAAGAAAACAAAGGTAAGTTTGTTATTTTTATGGTTACAATACTGTCATACGTGAGCAAATGACCACCTGCTTCACATGGCCACCTGCTTCACATGGCCACCTGCTTCACATGGCCATCTGCATATTGCAGCTAGCTAGTTAGTAGCAGTCTTTCCATTGTTTTCCACTAGTTAAAAGGTTTTATTTAATTGGCCACCTGTTTAGAATGGCCACTATCAGTATGTTTGCAGTGCGACGGTTTTAGCTAAGTTTGTCTGTACTCTCAAATAAACTTAATTCCAAGGTCAAGCTTGCATGATGATAGCTATAGTTGACTTCCTTTGAGCAGATGAATAACAAACAAATACTGCTAAAACGGCCACCCTTTGGACCTGCTGAAAGTGACCTTTTGGACATAGTTTTCAAATAGGAAAAAAGAATGAAGGGTTACTAATAACTGGCTGGCATAGGCAGGTGATGTTTACTCAGGTTTTACTATTTACTTATTTCCTGATCTTTGATTAACATTGCAGTATAACCTTTACATTTTTTCTTTATACAGAAATGGAACCTTGGTTTCCATACATTTGCAACAATACAATTATTCTTTTGTATTCGCCAGTGAACTCAATTTAACCAATGAAAAATCTATCGTGTATCTTTATCTAGATAGACTGTATACACTGATCTACACATAATAGTAATAAAGCTCATATCTAGATATTCTGTATACACTGATCTACACATAATAGTAATAAAGCTCATATCAACAGTGATTATCTAGATAGACTGTATACACTGATCTACACATAATAGTAATAAAGCTCATATCAACAGTGATTGTCTAGATATACTGTATACACTGATCTACACATAATAGTAATACAGCTCATATCAACAGTGATTCTGATTCTACTGACTGTATCTCCTTCATTAACAATTTGTAATAGAAAAAGGTATTATACACATAAACCTGGCTAAAGTGGCCACTATTTGGACCTGCTGAAAGTGACCATTTTAGACAGGGGGCAGTTTTAGATATTTATTTTAAATAGGCTTAAACAATGGAAGGATTACTATTCACTGGCAGGTAGTCTTTTACTCAGGTTTGACTGTAGTTTTAAAGGCCAGGGAATCTTTATTATTATTATTTATAATTATGTTATTAACTTATCTCCACACAATCAAACATCTAGCATTTTCTATGCTTATCATCTTTAGATAATAATAATGATATAAGTTTTTTTTGTTGCGCATTTCCAGGCAATCTGCTCAATGCGCTGTTACAATAATTATTACCCAGATAGGCCCAATAGAGATATACCTGCACATTCTCAGCTTCCTCAGAAGTATACAAGGGCGTCATGTCTGTTAGGGGCCATTCCTTAGGAATCTTACATAGGCATTTGGTGCCTATAGTCGGGTACTCAATTAGCAGCTGAGTGAACTGAGAGGCACTGAATAATCATTGATGCTCAAGGGATTTGAGCTTGGTCCGTCTTGGTCTTGATTCACATGACAGAACCTTCATTTCAAACCTGATGGTGCTACCAACTTTCCTACAGTGCCTCTATGATATATGCAGTGTAATTTGGAACATAAAATCTTTTGCTTGACATTTGTTCAGATTAATCATCTATGATTTGTATTCTATTTCAGAACTGCAGTTCAAGATTGTTATGAGTCAAAAACAGGCCCGAGCCCTCAGGGAAGAAAAACAGAGAGAAAAGAGGGCAAAGGAAGAAAAAAAAGGAGAAAGGGCAGAAGGAGAAACAGAACCAGTTGACAGAGGTAAGTGTAAGACTCCTCCTCCCTAACAGTATGAATTGTATTTTCTGTTCTTATAAACAATAATTATAAAATAATAAACCACATTATTTATTTCTGAGGCAAAATGTGTTTGTCGGTTGCCACAAAGAGCAGCACCCACTAGCTCCAGCTTATTAAGCGAGTGTGTTGTTCAAATTAATGTTTGCTGCATTATTCAAAATTACCTTCACATTTTGAAAATCTTTGCTGTGTTTTTATTAACTGAGGTAAATTGCCTTGCCATATAGGAACTGAGAGAGGACTTATCAAAGTATTTTATTGTGATAGTTCCGTTTATACATATCAGTTTGTGTCTTTACGATGGCTTTTTTTAGCCTTTTTTACCCCTCTTTAGGGTATTACTTTTCCTTAAAATTTTGTGGATTGAATTAGCCCTTTATTCATCATATATGTAGTGTGATTTGATAAGGTTCTCATCAAGGAGCTTTTTAAAGATGTTTACATTGTTAGCATGAACAGTAATAGTATTTAAAGTGTTCCAAAGAGAAACAACCCTTTGAAAGAAGGAAAACTATCTGATGTCAGTTTAACATGATTCTTTGAATAGTTTTAGGTCATGTCCCCATGTGTTCTTAGTGCTAGAGAATTTTAACAAATTACTTTCCTCTCTGTTGAAGTTGCTATCTTTACAAATATTGTACACTGTTATAGGTCTCCTCTTAGTCTATGGTATTTTAGTGATGGTAATTTGACAATATGGTCATTTGGCAAAAGATGTGACCAGTTTAGTAGCTGGTCTCTGAACGTTCTCTTATACAGTAGACTGCTTCTTCAAATAAGGGTACCAGATAGTTTGTCCATATTCAAGATGTGGTCTCATTAGTGCATTGTACAATTTCAAAAAAGGCCTGGGTCGAATGTCACAGCTAGGTCTTTTTCCTCTCACCTTTACCTATAGGTTCAGGTCCATCACTTGTGTAGAAAAATATGTTTAAATGAGCAGGATTCAATAAAGATTTGTGACATATTAATTACACTGTCAAGATTATTATAATTGTTTCATACTTGAAAATAGAAAAGAATAAATGCTCTTTTTAATGTATATATGGTCAAACACTCTAAAGCTTGATTTTGTTTCATCAGCTCAAAAACCCGACTCCTGTTATTTTCTTTCTTTATCTTTGTTACTTTCAAATGACATTTTTTGACCAGGACAAAATAGTGCTTCCCAAAAACTTGGTTTGAATTATTTTGACAGTTTGACTCTTGGTATAAAAACTAAACATCATTTTCTGACACTGCCTAAAACCTCAGCTTCTGGCAGATGGTAACCTTGAACAAAACAGCTGTCTAGTGGTTGATTCAATGCTTACGTTATGATTAGATTGGTGACTTCTCTCCCTTCTCTTGATTTTTCATCTTCTCCTTTAACCCTTCAACTACAGAGTTTATTTCATGTTCAGTTTATTTTTTTACTGCAAAAAGGCAAAAAGGACCCTGAAGAAAAAAAACAATGGTTCATTTAATTAGTTATATTATATACATATGGCATTTAATTAGTTATATTATATACATATGGCATTTAATTAGTTATATTATATACATGTTGCATATCAAAATGTTGATCAAAGATTATCATAAACGTTGTTATACATGCAAATATTTTATATTGTAAGAAAAAGTCAAACAAACAGACAAACAAAACAACAAACAAAAAGAGAGATTGTCATTTACCTCAATTTTGAAAAGGGAGATGAAACTTCAAAATTCAGCCATATGAGCTTTTGATGTAGGAAGGATATTCAAATGCTGTAGGAACAATCCATTGTTTGAAACAAATAGCCATTATTGGTCTTAAGTGATGGTTTGATGAAGCTGACTAGGGACTGACTGGGGACTGACTAGGGACTGACTAGGGACTGACTAGGGACTAGTCAGCTTCATATATAAAAGTGTTTCAAGGAAACAAAATCCCAACCTTTCAAAGCTTTCCTTCTTTTGAAACAATGAAAAGCGAAAATGAAGTAACTTCCGTCTGTTGTAAAAGTACAGTCAAGCTCTCTTAAATCGAATTTTTGGGTAGCATGATTTTGTTCTGTTTAAAATGAATTCTTTTTAAACAATTCACTGTTTTTTTGTAAAATTCCATATGATAGGGGTAAAAAGCAGCAGGTGTACGACAAATGTAATGTCCTGATCCATGCACTACTTTATTTCTTAAGGAAAGCAACAGTCACACGCATGTCCATCACAAAATACATTTGGGTTAGGCTCTAAGTAAATGTCAGTACTATTGATGATTTGGTCTGCCATTCGTTTGTGTGTGGGTTTGAGCCCCGTCATGGGCTTGAATTTTTCAATTCCCCACAGCTCAGGAAAGCTTGCATGAGGTAATGACAGTAAGTGTTATAAATCGAACCATCCTGGTTGAGAGTGGAATTATTCACACTACATGTCACTATATGCAGTTTAAGTATTTACTTCTTCTTCAATACACACCTTAGCAATCGAAAAAAGGAGTAAAAACGTAAACAACTTTATTAACTCTTTCTCTTCATATACCCCGTTACGTAAAATTTCGAAGTTCAGACTCTCGCTCTGGGGGGAGTACTATATAGCTTAAGCATACCGATTTCCCAGAAATACATAACACAACAGGACAAAAGTTTTCACCATATAATTGAGCCTTGAAAATGCGATTTTCAGCAGAATCTTCATTGTTTCATTTAAGCATTTCATTGATTACTCAGTGGCGTGGCCTGTTGTCACATTTAAGCACATTTACTATCAAACACAATTTCCATTTCTGTTATTTATGTTTTTAGAAAACCGCCTGATTTTATGTATTATAGTTTTTTCGATTTCAAAAGCGTCAGTATAACATAATCACCATGTACGTCAAATATTTCAATAGTCATAATATAGGCGGGGGAACATGAGTGGTGTTTGACATTTTAGGACTTTTTTCGAAGGATTGGATGTTACAGATAGGGTTATGAATTGATAATATTGAACTGGGAAAATAGACTTTTTTATGATTATGTTGATCACCAGTGATATACAGTTTGCGTGATCGTGAGTCACTACCAACGCAAAACTTAAAAACACATAATTTTGTCTAGAACTTCCGTCCAGTAAACCACCTTTAAACTCTACGGTCACGGAATGGTCTGTAGTGACGCAATCAGAGATTCACTTAGTGCTACATACGGACAAAATGTATAGAAACTTAGCGTGTTTACTGGTTTTCCCATGATATTTGAGTAGAGTAGGCAAAAAACGAAAAGCTATTGACACAAACATAAAGTCCCCGGTAAAAGCTGAATAATTTACTCTGTATGCAATTAGCGATGGTTTACCAAATTTGAAGAAGACTCGTAAGATAAGATAAGAGATAAGAGGAGTTTATTATGATATACATATTATATACATAACACATAATGAAATTATTTCTGATCTGCAGCAAAACATATACAAAATTATCATCTAGACACATACAAATTTAACCATACATATCAATATTACACAACAGTACTTAAAACACAAATTGAAAAAATGTAATATGTATTTGTATGATTTATATGATAATATATCATAAGACGAGGGCCCGACCAGAGGCCGAAACTAGTTCTCGGGTTGATGTAGACAAAAAAAGATGCATGGATAATAATCTCTGGATAGATAAGCCCGATGTATTTTGATAATAAAAAAAAACAGAAGACCCAACTGGAAATAACACATGTGTTGCAATATACGATAACTATTATAGTTTATTTCAATTTTTTGGGAAAATACAAAAGTTCTGGTTTATTCTAGAATGTTTACATCCATAATTTAGTAACGTAATATTTACACACGTTTCTTGACTGACTGTTTTAAAACGCGTATTTCTGTTTTGTTTTCCATCTATCGATTTTGCGAAGCTAACTGCTTTACACACTCACATTTTTGTTATTTAAAAAAGATTCAGGACCACCGAGAAATATTGGTTTTATCGTTCGTTTCCATAGAACCAGGTGCTAGATGCCTACAACTCAGGATGATTTTAAAGAATGCAAGGGAATTGCTTCGGTGACTGAAAGGAAACAATTGAACTCTCAAAAAGTCAAATATTGAAAAGTATGAGTAATTCAAACTGCGATGCCTCAACAATCCTGTTCTTTCAAGATTACTCATAGACGTTATTAAACGACCGTATTTTTAATTAAACGGTCCTTAATGTTTGGATATGTGCATATGCAATTTTGAGAAGGTGGGCAAGATTTGCCATTATCTTTTTTTCATTCAGGAATTATCTCTTATTTTTTCGTTTTTGTCTTATCTTAAATGCATGCTCCCAAACATTGTAGTGTAGACGTACAGGGTGTCTTTTGGCGTTTGTGAATTATTTCCCTTTGTAAGAAATATAATTTGAATCTAAAACATATCTTAAGCTCATAATACTCATAGAAACTCATCTGAAAAATTTCATAAAAATCGATGAAGTATTTAGCCAGCTATGCCATTTTAAGCTATGCATGCACGGGAACGTTTTTGAGCAGTAAAGATTGCGTATGTGAGTTACTGCCCTTTGCAAGCAACATTTCTCAATGAAATTCACATAATTTGTTTATAATAACCCAAATTTCATAAAAAGTAATAAGATTAAGCCGGTTGTTAAGCATGCACAATCATTTTCTTGAGCAGAAAAGATCGCGTCGGTGTGAAATCTTAGAAATTCCCACTTTTTAGTTTATAGTTCTCTGCCGGATGACCAGTGTCACCATCAACTCAATGATGGTATCAAAACGATCTTAAATACATTTCTGATCAACTGTCAAAAACCAAAGTTTTTTTTTTTATCTAGAATGGTTTTGGAGTTATACCGATTCTTTCTTGGTCCATAATTTAAAAAAAACTGTATATCAGTTACGTGTCATGAATAAATAAAATACTAGCAGGGAGATACTTATAAAAATGACAAGGAAGTGCTTAGAATTATGCATGGACATGAATACATTTTATTTTGTGTGATATGGCATTTGTTTAAGATATGATGAACAGTAAATTATTATAAGAGTTATCCTGCATTAAAAAAGAGAAACACTCGAAGTCATGATGGAAGTAATATTTGTTCCTATGTCATAAACTGGCCTCTGATTTTGTAATTCCAAAAAAGAATGTTTTCATTTTCGCGTGAAATATACATGACTCTATGTTGTCCTGACATATTATATTGACTGTCCACGATGCATATTTATGAAGACATCGGGAAACTACAGCGAAGGGAACATCTCGACGTGGACCGTCGTAATTTTGAGATTCTAGAGGATAACATTGATTTTTAATTAAAAAAAAATAGCTTTGTTTCAAAAGCAAAGCAAAAGAACGAAAGATGTTCAAACGGATGATTATCTCGAATATGAACTAGTACGCCAAGGCAAACGTAAATGTTTGAAAAAGAGAGAGAGCATAGTACACTTAGACGGTTCATCAAGTTTGAAAAGGTTCGAAAACAGCATCAATCTTCAGCAGATACCCACCATAGGTTGTTTCGGGTCTTTGATATCTGTACAACCTATAGAAGTATGATGGTGACCAAATTATATCATAGATATATTTTTAATGCTATATTATAAGTAAAAAGAAGAGGACGGTAAATAAGGAGAGGGCTTGAACCAGTATCTTTGTAAAGAACATAAATTTAAAAGGAAATGACGTCAGGCGGGAAGTCGTGGATACATCACAAAGTGTGTGTAAAATAAGAATTGTTTACAAGATACATTTTTTAGCATGATCATTTTTCCGGTATTTGCTATATTATATCCTTACCTAAGGCTTGTTCCATCTTAACCAGTTACCTTACCTTATCCTTGCCTTATTTTAACACTCTCTAGCATGTTCGCACTGTTATGATCGTTCAACTATGACAGTGACTGACTCACTATGGTGTAAACTTTGACACTTTCATGACCGTCGGTGAAATTAAGGGGTTTTGTGCCTTAAAAGACTGGCCGCTGTCACATAAGCCAGATAGCCACTTTAGACATGACTTTAGATAGTAAAATAAGAAAAACGATGGATTGACGACTAACTGACCGGGATAGATAAGTGACCGCTTTAACTAAGTGGTAATTTACTCAGGTTTGGCTTTATGTGCATTTATATAATTTGCATCTGATCTTGTTCTTTCTTTAAATGAGATTATTTTCAAATTATAGACAGGTTGCTTTGTTGTGCGAGCATCGCTGACTTTTCATAAACATGAGAAACTATTACTTCCAAGTCTGAGGATGGCCGCCTTCAACAGTGTCAGGACAGCTACTAGCCTACAGTTTGACAAAGGATATATTGATGGGAAATGGGCCTCAGCAAAATCTGGAAAGATGTTTGATGGTAATTTGATTAACACTATCTCTATTTATTTGAATTGAACATTTATTTACTTGTTTTTCATACAATTGACTTTGAATTGCATGGTACTTTGTTATAATATCTTCTAAAACTTTTAATCTTTGAGTTGTACAAAATTATGTATTGTTCTGCTGTTGTTTATTTAAATCAATTAAATTTGGCGGCCATCTTGGATTTTTGGCGGCCATTTTGAAATTTTAGCTGGGTGTCAGGTGGATTTGAATTTAACACCACTCAAAGCATGCGTATGCAATGTGTTATAATCCTTGCCAGAAGTGCACACATGAGTATAAATTTGTAACATATCTATCCCAGTAGAAAGGTGTTTGGGTGGTTGAAAATCAACTTAAAATTGGTTACATTATATGGGAACAGATATATTGAAATACGTTTTCTTAATTGTCACTTTTTCTATAGGAAAAACGGGGTAATTTGTGTGTAGGGGTAGGTTAGGGTAGGGTAAGGTAATGCAAAACTGAGAAGATGGGGCCAAAACGTCAAAATTACCCCGGGGCTCACGAAACCTCTCGGCGGCCCTGCCATAAGTAACCGGTTAGTGGTTTTAGTGTGGAAGACCAAAAATAACTGCTGGCTATGGCTTTATTTGGCCGATATTGTAGTAAACTTGTCTGATGTCAAATCCTGTCAATTTCCACTCTGGCAGTATATTTATTAGAGTTATTTATTATTCGAAGTATCCCTTTGGTATGTTTGTAAACCTATTATTAAACTCCAGCTAAATCCATCCATGGACTTTTGAGGACATTTTCTCGCAAGCAAGCAACCATACATTCATACAATTCAGTGCATTTTATTATAGATTAAGATGATATCTTATATACAAATCACTTGAGGGTATGACTTCTTTTATAAAGTATATAACTGAAGTCCTTTCCATAGGTAAAAGTAAATTGTAGTATATAGCTTTATTGGACCAGTCTTGAGGTATACTTGTCTGATGTCTTATGTTGTCACAGGGATGAGGAAAACTATACAAAATTACCAGCCAATCTGGCAGGTTGTTTCTCAAATTTACCAGCCAATCTGGCAGGTTGTTTCTCAAATTTACCAGCCAATCTGGCAGGTTGTTTCTGAAATTTACCAGCCAAAGAAAAAATTTACCAGCCAACAAAATCTCAATAAATCATAAATATTAGGTGGGGGGTCTCTGCCCCCAAGACTCAACTGGGCTTAAATTTTATTGAAAAAATGTTCCTTCTCTTATCACTTCATTTATCGCTTCAAGCGACGTTTTGATGGCTTCAAAATATGTATTTATTTTAACGATACGACAATTAGTTCCCGTGTTTTGAGGTCAAGCGTGACCGTGACGTCATCGGGCCACTATTTCACCACTAATATGGTCCAAAATTCAAATTGTCGTATCTTAATGTTCAACACCTCTAGTTTCCTTGACACGTATAAATCAGATGACAAAAATTAAACACTTTGGTTCACTTTTTCGTGAAAAAAATGTCTATCAGCATTGATTTAAATGTAGTATTATTTGCTTACTTAGAGTGTAAACTATCGATACATTGAAGTCACAAAACTATTTATGGTAAATTAAGTCGTACAGGGGTCATGCAAGAAAGGTAATGAGATTAAATAACTGCATTTTATGAAAACAATGTGCAAAAACCCTGCACGAATCAATAAATCATTAACTTTTTTTCAGGTTACTAAAAGTATTTTCTAGAAATATATTGCAAACAATAACATTTTGTATTGTAAATTGACCAGTGCAGAAGCCTTGACCAGCGGTTTATTAGTTAGAATTAAATCATTTTATGAGTGAGTACTCATTTGCATGACCTCTCTACGAATAATTATACAATGGAATTTTTAGCAAATTATCTTTTAAGGTTCCTTAGGGTGTTTTCCAACAGTATAGTGAAGTCAGCAAACATTTCATGGTAATTTGATTCGTTCAGTGTACATGCAAATAAGTACTCACTCATGAAATGGTGTAATTTTAACAAATAAACCGCTGGCCATTGCCCCTGTACAAATCAGTTAAAAATACAAACATTTGTGATTGCAATTTATTGTCAGAAAACCCCTTTAAAAATAATTTGCCAAAAATGTCATTGTATTTTGATTCGTACAAAGGTCATGCAAATGAGTACTCACTCATAAAATGATCTAATTGTAACTAATATACCGCTGGTCAAGACCCCTGAACTGGCACATTTACAAAACAAAATGTTATTGTTTGCGATATAATACTAGAAATAACTTTAGGCTTCTGTTTTTTATTATATATTTATATACGCTGATCACCAAACTAAAAAAAAGCAAGTTTCCAAGAAGAACTGACCCTAAGTGACATATATTTTTTCTTCTGATTTATACGTGTCAATGCAACCTATTTAGATATTTTGAACATTAAGATATTTTTTAATTTTGGACATATAAAAAGTGACCTGACGACGTCATGGTCACGCTTGACCTCATAAACCGGGAGCTAATGGTTGTACTGTAAAAACTAATACATAATTGTGATCATCTTGGCAACACCTTTCATTTGCAACCAGTCTCGATCCATTCTGATAATTTTGGTTTTTTGACCACTGGTCGGTTCGTTCAAGTTGATTTTTTGGCAAAGGCAAAATGTTGTGTCTATATAGGCTAAGGACCAATAAAATTCAATTCCAGTTGAGGATTAGGGGTGCAGAGAAGTCCTCATTACCCCCCGATTATATGTCATTTTTACAAATGAACCTTTAGCATTTTCTTACGAAGACAGACGGTTGCCTTTGTCGATGGAGAAAGTTCATTTCTCACGTCATGTTTACACGTCAAGGCCATTAAAGGTCAAAGAAGTGTTTTATTGACACTTCTTTTTTTTGCTTTGTGGGCCGAATAACTTCTTCCTTTAGCTTCATTACAGGTTCATATAATGTAAAACAATTAAATAAGCTAAAAACGAAGAAGTTGATTTATAACATAGTTCAGATAAAGGCGTGAACTTAAACAAAACGCTGAAACTTTTTAAACTGTCTACCCATCTATCACTATATGGCGCGTAGCCCAGGGGACATGGGGAAGCCCCCCCCCCCATTTGAGATCCAAAATGCTCTAAATGTGCACCATTTTTATTTAATATCAAAGATTTGCTTTCATTATATGCTCTTACATTTCATAAATGTGCATCAAGTTCAATTAATATATTACCGGTCTCAATTCTTCTTCTCAATCTAGGCATTATAGTTATTGTTTATTGTCCCCTATAACCCATCTTATCAGGTTATTGTTTTAATTATTTGCCTATCAAAACCTACTTGGGGAACCGTCTTATCTCCC
>JAUUEB010024992.1:0-16781 GCA_032362205.1 Clione limacina
GGAAGTGCACAATGTAATGTCCCTTTGTGTCCGATGATCGGGGTAGTTCTCTCTACGAGTACTCATTTTTTCTAGTTGGTTCTGTACTCAATATGTAATATATTCATCGGTGTAAACGTTTTTTCCAATAAATTATAAATCGCAGCCAAGGGAAAAAAATATTTTCACTCAAGAAGAAAAGAATTGAATCCAAATTAATCAATTAGTTTCAACTAATGAAATTGTTTGAATTCATGTCTACACATGTTATGTAATCCTATCCGGCAATGTTGTTAAGTGATCCCTTGTCTAACAGCAGACGTGAAGACGATAATGTGATATGTTTAATGTACAACATTCCTAAGTCAATCTTGAGAATCTCTCTCAAGTCATGTGGGGTGGGCTTCTTAGGATGTTGTTAACATGTTCAATTATTCATCTCACGGGAGAACATTTTGGAACACGGGTTTGCCTGGATGAAAAGAAGAAAGGGGAATAATTGAATTGGCTACATTACTCTAGCATTGAAAGATCATTGAGAACAATGTGGTCCTTTTTTGTTTTCTTGATCAAATAATTTTCTTGTGTGTATGAATTCATTCATCGTCTGCGTTTCATAAAACGTTTTTGGTCGCCATGTTTGTACAATGTATAATCTACAACCAGCATATAATATGGATGTGACGGATTTAGATTTTTGTTTCATTAACATTTTTAAAAATAGGAACTTGTTATTTCTTAAGAACTGATTTAGGCCAACAGTATGTTTTGTGACCCATAGCAATGTAATTTGATGATTCACCAAAAAACGCACAGGAAGAAACGTAGAAGAATACAATAAAATTAAGCCTGCTCAAGGCAGAAAAGGGAAATAACGAACTGTATTATAAAACTTGTGAAATATTGAAGAATTGAAACCCCAAACAAAAATTTTAAGACGAATAAAGCGTGATTTGTTCACTGACGTAGCGATATTAATGGTTTCTACTTATTTCTATTGACTTTCTGTAGTCAAAGTTCAAATAACATAACAAAATACTTCATTTTGCTCAAATGTCAACCCTTTCTCCCATGCCTCGTGAAGTAAACAACCGCTCAAACATTTAAGGAAGTAAAAAGACCCAAAAACACAGGTCACGTCAACATATTTTTAAATGTCACATATTTTCAAATTATCATACCGTTTACACGCTCATACTAAACATACTGAGGATTATGTTATCAATAAAGATCTTTAATGTATGTATCTGCTAACACATGACGTTACATTCTTTTTATGTCGACGTTGAGATCATAATTAACAAGATATCAAAGAAATACTTCATATGTATTTTTACGGCATTCGCATTTTTGTAAAATAAACCTTAGATGTCTTTTTTGTACGTTTCAACATTTGATTAACACATTTGTACAAATACTTTGTAGAATGTAGCTGTGAAATAGTTAATTTCGAATGTCTCTTAATACGTCAGGATAAAGACTATATAAAAACGACAAGCGTAATATGAAATATAAAATTTTGTATTTTACGTAATTGTATTTTTGTTCAAGATAAAAAATTTGTCTTTTACGTTATTGTATTTTTGTTTAAGATAAAATTACAGTCTTTCTCTTTATGCCAAAACAAAGGTAAAAGTCATGCTTTGTCTTCTTCTCATTTCCCCTTTAAGAATACTTCCCCTTTTTTCTTTAATACTGTTTTGGTCGAGCACAGCTCATAAAAACTAAGGGAGGCACAACATAGTGAATATGAAACATTAGTAAATGATGCAAGTCAAACAGGGAGTTCAATCAAAAAACTTGTAATTGTTTTACCATATGTTACCATCATGCTGAACTGTGCTCAGATGCTCACCCCAGCGTCTTCTGCATCACTGACAAGCAGCTCGTGAGTGCTGTGGGATGTATTAAACAATGTGGCCTAACATAAACAAACGTTTGGAATACAGGGGGAAAATAGAACAGCGGAAAGGGGGAGGAGAAAGAAAAAACGTGTACCTGTATGTATGTCTGTTCGTTTGGCTTGTGTGGAAGGCAAAGAACGTAAGGTTGAAAGAATGCAATGACGATTGAGACATATGATTCTTGCTTGCATGTGCAATGTGCGGTATGGCGTTTTCTTATAAACTATTTCGTCATTCCTCCCGCCTCGTTATTTGTTTTATTCCTTCTATTAACTTTGGTCTCTATTTCACAAATTTCTTCATTATTCATACCTGCCTCTCACATTTCTTCAAACCGCTATTGTTGACCAGTACCGGTGTGAATTATGTCAACTGCATATTTTGATCCTGGATTTGTTTATATTGTGTTGTCCCACTTCTCACTTTTTTTCTTTTAAACATGATTAAATCCCCGTCGGTATTGTTTTTATCATGTCCCAATGCAGAAGCTTTAATCTCACTTCACAAATGGGAAAGGGGGGGGGGGGGATGGTCAAATGATCTCTCTAGACTTTCATTTATTATAATCATCCTTTAATCAGCCAGGTATTTGGGTAAACCAAATAATAATACTTAGAGAGTGTTTGGATTCTTTGACGGCTGGCGTTAGTCATAACTAAGCTGTAAAAAGCTATTCGGGGTAGGTACCCTTTGGAATGTATACACATGTTTGAAAAATGTATGATACAAAATGGAATGACGCGAAACATATAAGTTCAAAACGGCAAGTAAAAATTCGTATACATGAAAAAGTTATTCCCGATTTTTTTTTGGTTTTTTCCAGTGAACGGATTATAGTTAATTTCATGGAGCTTTGACGCTTTGATCGGAGTTCAGCCCGGTGTTAAGCAATGGAAATTCACTATAAAACTATATATAGTGTGTTATATAATATACAAATCAAGTGTTGTTAAAGCACATACAGATGTGACATTTCATTTTCATACTTTTTCGCTGCTGACACTTGCGGCATAACGTTACGTTTGCGTACATCACAATAAGGTGAAAGATACTTACCTTGCTCTGATCCTCTGATATTTTGCTAAACATTTCACCGGCCGACTTGTGGCCTAATTTGTAACAGACCATACGAACTATGCGAATAGAACGGGGAGGAAATGTCAACCTTTAGGTTTTGGCTTGGTACCTTCAGATCTAGGCTCTTAAAGGTTCCTTTGGCACGCTTCTGTTTTCTTCAAACGATCTTAGTACAAAGCCTAGAATATGTTGCGTGTATTTTAAGTGTTTTTGTATGTTTTGCTTTGCTTATTATGTGTCTCATAGTGCGAAATTGTATTTTCGTTTGAGGTTTCATGGGTTAATTAGGACGTACGTCGTGTGTAGTGTTCATTCGTTTCAGGAGTTAACTAAACGCATTATTGGTAATTCTTTGTTTTACTCGTATCAATCAGTCATACATATTTTACATAGGGTATAAGATTTAACATCATTTGTGGATCGTACATAATCCAGTGATAGTTTAAAGTAGAATACTTAATAAATCCTGTGTATTCTTCTATTCCGCAGAACACCTAGAAGCCTCTTTACAAGAAGTCTAAGTAGGACCTCAGACACTTTAGAAAATTTTATCGCATTCCAAAATCTGCTCACAGAAAACTATTAGACGTTCTTTGTATGCCTCTTTACCAATATGTAAATAGCAAGGATGTGGTCCTGGGGGACATTGTTGGTGACTTCTTCACTGACCTGTTTCCTGACGTATTCAGCTATGTTCTTATGAACTCCGGCCAACCCAACCTTCTGAGCAAAGACTTCAATTAGTGTCTTGAAGAATACCACCACGAGATAAAAACCGGCAAATTTTCTAAGATTCTTGGTGTCGGATAAAACATGCTTTTCAGTGAGCTAGAATTTTCACGGAGACTTTGATCGTAATGAAGAGACCTATCAACTCGAGCAACATGATCGAACTTGATAATCACTGCAATAAAGCGATAAGTCAAATGCATTACTGTTCCATGTGTAGTGGTGACACAAATATAAAGCCATGTCGTGGGATGTGCCTCAACGTTTTCCGTGGATGTTTATCTAGAAGTTTTGAAATTTCAACGGTCTGGGACGACCTTGTGGTTGCTTTCGAAAATCTTCAGCTTGGTCTTGAGGATCGTAAGAACGTTCAAGATGTGCTAGCATACGTAGATGTGAATGTAACCGAAGCGTTACTACATGCCTCAGAAGATGGTTCCATAATATTCGGCGAGGTGAGTCTTGTTCTTTGTCATAACCTGCGAAAAACAAAATAAATGTTTAGAAATGCATTTAAGAAAAAACTAACAAGCTTTGTAAAAATCATGCTCCTTTATTATCAAGCTTTGTTTAACATCTCAAGTTATTCCCATATTATCATTGTCTAAAGCTTTGTTATAAACCTATGTGTTTCCCAATGCTCGAAACTGCTTGAAAGGTTTTTTCATTTGCTAAAGTTGCCTCGATGTCTTAATTTGTCAACCTTTGTTCAACTTCTCAGGGCTTCTCATTGTTCCAAAAAAGTTTCAAAGCTTAGTCCAACTTCACGAGGTTTTTCCTTTTATGCAGAGATTAGCTAACTAATTGGTTTTGCAAAATTGGTCGTTCATTACACACATCTTTAGAGAATCATGTCTTTTCATGAAATGATGTTAGACGTTCTTTGCACTGTCATCATATCTGTCTGTTTTTGTCTCAAGCTATACCATAAACATTTTTTTTAATTAAAAAAAAATTGAGAACTGTGTAAAATAATGTATGCTCTAGACATGATCTGGTTGTTAAGTAGCGGTAGTAGTTATAAAATGAATTGGCAAATCCCGCTGAGTATATATTGTGTGAGTAGTGACCCGATATTATATCAGTGATCGGAACTGTCTTTATTTTATTCAATTCTGGAGGGACAGTTAAACGGACAGCTGTACGCTAAAATACCACAAAGCAAACAAAATGCGAACACAATGCAAGCACAATGCAAGCACAATGCAAGCACGATGCAAGCACGATGCAAGCACAATGCATGCACAATGCATGCACAATTTTATGATACCACCTTGAACAGTTTTCTTTTGCCCGTGCTAGGATACTAACTCTGGGTTGTATTTATACTTGTTCCAAATATGCATCATGTCACTGGTAGATAGCAGTCGGGCAGTTAGTTTCCTAGCTTGGTCTAAAGTTTAAAGGGAAGTCGAACAATTATCCAGAAAACTGAAATCAAGTCATACCTTTAATGCTCCAAATAAACAATGCATTTAGAAAGTTTACGAAACAGTTTTTCTTATCTTGTTCATCTTTCTACAGGTGTCGAGGCTTTGCTCAGAATACTTCCAGCACAATAACTCTAAGGTTCCATTAAAAAAGTTCTCCCCTCCCGAGGGTCATAATATTCAATCTTCACAGTCAAGTCATCGTACACATTCTGTACATAAGGATATAGAACCAAGTCCACGATCACATTCTATACGAGAGGATTTAGCAGAGCTCATGCATAACCTGGAGGAGTCTAAAGGTTTCTTTCAACGAATGGCAGACGATTTGTGCCGAAATCGTACTTCATATGACCAGGAGATGCAGAGTAACTCTTGTTGGAATGGTTCTGCAGTGGGCAGGTAAGATAAGGTCGTGTGTCTGTTGTCGAATAACTTTCTTTATGTGGATGTGGCGAAGTTGGTTTAAGATCTTAACTAACAGTCCTCAATAGTTCAACAGATATCACTGTTTTCTTTGAGAATTGATATATACACACATTTCATATCCATATGTACGTGGCATTGTGTACCAGTAACCGAGTTTAGACCCTGAAGTAAATTGTAATCTCTCATTTCCTCTATGACCTGACGTTTGATGTATTAGTTCAGCTTCATTCCTTTAACATTGTAATGGTAATTACCTAGTTTATATGTATTTAAATGTGTGCACTGATGTATATATATAGCTATTAAGCTTGGATATATATATATATATATACACACATACCTTGACCTTTCTTATAACGTTGCGGATGCGGAAGATTTAATGGTTCCAATATATAAGGAAATATGGCTTTAGAAGTTCAGATGATAAAAGGAAAACGTATTTATACGAAGTGTGTGAAATTAGGGCATGTGCTAGCTTAATTGTGAACAATTTTTACGACTTCAAGTTTAATAACGGTTCATTTCGTGTATGTTCCATTACACCTGAAAGATTAAACGCATTTGATAGGGTATCTCCAAAGAAATTTGAATCAAATGCAGGTCCTTTCCGTATATTGATAAGCGCAATTGCCCAGTCGATGTGTTTCCTAAACCATTGGCGTTTCACCCTAATCATTGCATTGTTGACACTCGATGATTAACAACACACTTAGCATGAGTTCAACATTTGATCGTGCTTTAATATTGTTACAGAAAGTCTCAAAATGTTCTGCCCTGTTGCGTATCTAGGTGTTGCTGAATTTGAATCAAATATATCATTCAGAAATTCCTTGTTGATTAATCTTGAATCTAATATATCATACAGCAAAATTGTCGTTGATCTGTCATGAATGAAATAAATGATACCAAAATGGCTTGTTGTTGAATGTTGTGCCTTTTCTTTTATTAGATACATGAAGCAGGTTGTGGAAGTGAATTCGGTCAGTCAAGCTAGGTACAACAACGAAGTCAAGATTAATATTATCGATGATGCTGGGACTAGGAGAACAAAGGAAACATTAAGAGAAATGGCAAGGGTGAGTGCACTTACGAAAAAGAAAACCTACACTATATCAAATATTCCTGGACGATTAATCATATCTTATGGCATGAGAAACTGTTGAATGCTTTGAATGCTCGCTAAAATGCAGACTAGTTTGATATCCTACAAACTAAAGAAAGTACAGACATATTCTGTTTTTATCTTTCAAGAACTCCATAAATACAACCAAATATTCCCAATCAAGTTGTTTGGTTACGTTAAAAGCATGACATGGTCATGTATGCAGACACAATCACGCACTGTGTTTAACATTTCCCCATTCATATTTTTTTGGAAGCCGTATACGTCTTTTCAAATCCACTACAGTGGCGTATTGTAACGCAGTGCCAGAGGGTATCGACAATACAGTGGCGTATCGTATGGAATTAGTCAAACTCTTAGATAGGTACGCATGCAGCAAAGAGTGAGTGTTGTCCATAAACAATTAACTGAAATTATTCATCAGTTCCGCCTTGTTTTAATAATTGGTGACTAAGAAAATATACGAGCCAAGCTTTGCAGATGTCAGAATAACCCAGGTCAGTCAAAACTCTCTCATATCCTACCAAAGTATGTTAAAGTGGCAGCAATAAATATCTCTGATCAAGGATAGAGACGCATGCAAGACCAAAGTTGTATATCTAGTCTCTCATCATTCAAGTATCAAGAACGATTGGCCATTTAAACACCTGGGACGAAAGAACGGGGACGAAACCCCAATATTTCTTGATATATATTATTGCACCTTGAAGTCAACCCAATTGTATAATCATATCAATCAAGTATTCAATTTGCTTATAGCGTGCAAAGAAAGTACGATCATATTATCGTTTGTATTTTACTGAACCGTGGTAGCCGACATTAAACTACTTTATCATTATCTGAAGTTGCTTAAGCAAACCAAACTGATTCTTATACAATGTGTTCTCATTATTCTTATTGTATAATCTTGTAGAAGTTGAGCATACTCCTAAATGACGAAAAGATGCAGAACGACGGCCCCTACGGTGATGCTTCGTGGAATGATGGTGACGCGGAGACTGATAGTAAGCATATTGTTAGAGCCACGAATATTGATGATGAAGACCTCGCTGGAGAGGTTTCTGGCAGTGGGTCAGGCAGTGGAGATGGTACTGATGGTCCTGATGATGGACATACAACAGGAGGTGAATTGCTCTTTCATTTTCTTCTCTCTGTCTCATTTCATCTTCTTTATTTGTACCATCGAAGACAAGATAAGATAAGATAAGAGGAGTTTATTATCATATACATATTAATATTAGATAACACATAATGAAATTATTTCTGATCTGCAGCAAAACATATACAACTTATCATATAGACACATACAAAATTAATCATACATATGAATATTACACAAAAAGTTCTTGCAAAAAGGAAGAGGAATTATTTCATTAATTTGAAGTCGAAGAGAAAGCGAAATTTATCAAGGATAGACCGCTAACTGGTGTCGCTTCGGATTACGAAAGCAACCCGAAGTGACACCAGAAAGGAAGGGGGTAACATTTTAAATAGTGCATTTTAAGTGTGTGAAATTAGCCAGTGCATTCTTTAAAAGAGAGGGTGGTGTTGCTAACTAGCTGTGTTCGGTACCCTGCCCAGTCACATGGGTTTGCCGGGGGCCTTATTTGTTCGCCCCCCCTCAATGCCAGAATACTGAGACGGGGGGTCACAGCTATAAAGGGAATATACGAAGACAGTACACCAATCAAATATTTGGTTTTAGAAATGACATTGTGAATAGACAAAGTATGACACTGTTGTAACCTTCAATGTGTTTTTGAGCCCTTCTAAGAGTAGAATCAGGCCACATGTGCATGCATATGGTCGTCCTTAAAAGGAATGTTTATTTTACTCCAGTTAATGATACAACAATGGGAAGTTATTTTGACATTCGTTCTTGATCAATTATATATTTCGGGTAATGACATTGCTGTGCTTCTTATGTAAAACCTCATACAACAAATACATTTTATTTGGTTTTGTCTGGCTTTTTTGAAAGGAAAGAAAAACTTATGGTGATGACTACATTACTGAAGAATATATAAAAACCGGTTTTACTCACAACTGTTTCTTGAAGCAAGTTTATTGCTATAACTATAACCATACCACTTTAAGTGCTATAACTTACTAAAGCTTGTTATTGAAACAAGATGGATTTTAGACATAGAATAGTAGAAATTAGGGCTGCTATATTCAGCAGTCTGTTATTTATTATTTGAGTAGTTCTGGAGTATCTACTTTTTCATAAGTTTTGCTGTTAACAAGTGGGTGTTAACAATCTGAATAGTTTGCTGAACATGTTGAGATACAATTATAATTTTTTATAATCTTCACAGGTGATCCCCATACTCCATCCCGAGGAAGCACTCGCCGACCTTCATGTACAGGTCCCAACTGTGACAGTGGTAGCCGGGACGGTGGAGACAGCAGCACTGGTAGTGGTGGAAAGGGTGGCAGCAGTGGAAAGGGTGGAAGTGGTGGAAAGAGTGGAAGTGGTGGAAAGGGTGGAAGTGGTGGAAAGGGTGGAAGTGGTCCAAATGATAGACGTGGTGATGGAGGATCATCTACTTTATCTGTGTCATTTGTTCTTTTAGTTGTTTGTTTGTCAGTAGTACGAGTTTCATTGAAGGAGTTGTGATGTTGATAGTTTTTGTTGTTGTTGTTGCTGCTGTTTTTTCTGTGTCTGAACTTGTTAGGAATGTAAGGACACTAAACTATGTTGTTGAGATTAACGAATTGCCATGGTATGAGGCCGATGGCCCTGTAAATGAAATATACTAACATACTAGTTTGAGTGTTGATTCAATAAATGAATGATTGACTGATGGGTATTTCTCAATTGGATTAAATGGATGGAACGATCAATTTTTTTAAAACTACCTATGTGGCAAATACAGGTTTCCAATAAAGTCACAAAAATATGAAATATTTGTATGAAGACGTTTAGACTTTTTCAACTTATTAATTTCTGATGAATGGTCTATTTTTTTAAATCACATATGTGCAAATACAGGTTTTTAAAATAATCACAAAAATTCGAAATATTTCCATAAAGACACGTATACTTTTTTCGACTAATTGTATTCTGAGTTATTTTCCCTTACATTAAATTAAAAAAAAAACGTTTTTCACTTACAATTACAATCCAATTTATCTTTGTATTTAGAAAATGCAACGTATATATGCTTTTTAAGAGAAAAAAATAGTCCTTACAGCTTTTGATGTGTGCTAGTGTGTGTAAATTTGAATTTGTGTGGATGTTTGATTGATGCTAGTATATGTGTAGACGTGTGCTAGTAAGTGAGCATGTGATTATGAGAAATGGTAGATTGATGTGTGAGTTTGTAAAAACCAAGAATGTTACTGACAGAGTTGTGATAGAGCAATATTTATGATTTAATAAAATGCGTACATGTAACTTCAGAGAATAAAAAAAACAATGCCAAGCAGGGCATTTCTCTTGTGATAATAAAATTTAGCAAACATAGGCTAGAAGAATGGTCAAGAGAGGTACATACTTGAGTTGAGTCGATCTGAAATGATCCCTTGACCTTATTCTAAACATTTTAGTTTATATACCTTTTTGATATTCTCAGGTCGTGTCGGACCAAGACTACGAAATAACGACAAACAACGTCTAAAGACCAGTCTGTTAAATATAGTTCCCAGAGAACACTGAAAGTTAAAAGGCATCTAGAGTTTACTCTCAGGAGGTGTGATGGCATTTGGTCAACATATCTACCTTGTATGTGAGAGGGCCCGAGTCCTGCACTTTTGTTTTCTTCAACTCTTCACACGCCAAGTTCTAGGATGTGAATATGAGACCCACCTTCCATGTTTCTTTCATAGTTTGCGATATGTCAAAGGTTGCAGTGCTTGAATAAAATAAAAAAATGGTGCTTGCCTGTGAGACCTCGAATGTAGATTAGTGTTAAAAGAAAAGGCCTGGACCAGTCAGACCCATGACTCAGTATTTTAGTAGTTTATAATCAACTGTTTACATAGCTTTGATTAAGACGATCGCTAGACTTTGATTCAATTGTAAATACCATTGTTTTATGGATGTATTGTAAATTGTTTACATGATAATATAATCATTGTAAAATATGATATTGCGGACCTAGTTTTAAATTATGTAAGATTAATATTTTAGCTCTATATTTTTGATAACATTACTGTAGAAGCTGACAGTTTGTTTCGACTAATTATAAACAAATCACGCGAAATAGCTGACAATATTGTGTGATTACAATGAAATAGCAATGTTCCTGTTTAGATGAGCCATCAATGTTATTTGATAATGATGTGTACATAAATATACCAGTTTACAAACCAGTGATCATCAATGCCATGAATGGGGATGTGTGAAAATACATTTGGAGCAAATGTCCTCAAAATAATTTATTGTCTACTTTCAATGTGGCTCAGTGCCTTTTTATTGAAATTGATGTACATGTACCAATGTTCGTTATTTGATGCTAGAAACGAATTTCTTGTTTCCTCTCCTTCCTTTTAGGTACTGAATTTCCTCTTTTATGCAATATCCCTTTCTCTCCATATTCTTTACTCTTTTTCATTGAGCTCAGTGTCAACTTTTGTCTATTCGATGATTCCCTTTCTGTGTGACTACTTACTGTTTCTCATATTGAAGATTTGTTTATCCTTTTATTTAAAGTTAATACTTCCCCTTTCTTTATAGTGTTCATACTATTGCTCCATCTCTTATATAATAAATACTTCATTTGGAAAACATTTGATTCAGTTAGAAAAGTATCAGATTAGTCTTTCATCAGAAGGGTATGTTGCACACTCAGAACGTTTTATGTATGTTAATGTCACCTATTTATATGTTATGTTCATTGACGTTTTATATATATATAAACATACTTGTTCATTGGCATTATATATAGACATATTTGTTCACTTCCACAACCAGCATAAGATTGTATATATACCATATTGATTATTATGCAATGTAAGTTATCAATTAAATGACATGTTCATCATTCGCTCATTCCTTTGCATGTTTTGTATAAGAAACTTCTTAACCGGATTTTTAAAGCAACTGTCTGATATTTACATCTTAGGTCATAATGAACTAACAAATCTTCTGTCAAATAGTTTTAAACCACAAATTATTGGCATTGTCTTTATAAATAATCTATGACGAGAGAGGAAATATATTGTAAAAGAGGGTGTGAAGGGGGGATGACTCTTAACTTATTATTAACATTTGTCTTTTTCCTAGGTTTGTAGATGTGTTTACACTTTCTATCCGACCAAAGTGCATGCGCTCCAATTTGAATATTAGAAAATGAAATATAGAGCTAAACCATGTAGAATATATATATAAACATGTTTTGGATAATTCAAAATGATTGTGCTTATTAAGGCATATGTCTTGAATAGAGGTAGAAAAGATGTCCTTAGTAATCCACTTGTTGGGTATTATGACTTTTTGATATGTAAATACATCATATATTTAACTAATGACGTCTTTTTGAATTAAACATATGTAAACGTAAGTCTCAGGTTCTACATGAACAACATTTATGCAGCAATAAGTTAGTGTTCAAAGCTGATGATTTTGAGTAGTGAGAAGTTGATATAATAGTGATCGAGTGTAGCTAAAGGTTTGAAGGATGTACATTACGTAAGTGTTTAGTCTTTTATATTATGTTTTTGTTTGTGAGATTATGGAGAAAACAACCTTCGGTTCTAGCAATCTTATCTAACGTATCCGAGAAGGATTGACCGACATTTGTATAGACTTTTAGATGAAGTGATGTGTATGGACCATATTGAGACATACACTTTATAACGCTAATATTTTAGTTGTCTGATTTTTATAAAGAAAACATATAGGGAGACTCTGTGATTTTTTAAACTAGTTTCATGTACATATATACTGTAAGGAGAAGAAAAACGCATAAATTTCCATCGCAGATCCCTTGTTGAACCCACAGGAGTAAATGACAAACAACTATCTTTAGGGATCTGCTCCAGTCTTTCATGATGTTTATTCATTTGTTTGTTTATGTGTAACTGTTTTTGTTTAAATGAACGATTCAGGGCATTAATTAATTCACATTTTTATTCAAAACAGTAGCCAAATCCCATACTTGGCTAAACCTCGTTGATTTATTTTACACTCAATTTTTTACGGTATTAAGTCCTGATTTGTCCACTTAACATTTTTGTTTTGATGTTAAATATTTCTTTTCAGTGTGCTTAAAATTTCATGAAATAAAATGTTAATTTGTGACAAATACCGTAAGCATTTTGGTGGATGCTTTATAGAATCAATTTGGAGTTTGTTGAAATATGAGCCGTAGATTTTGAGTGAAAGGTGAATGTCAGTTTGATGGGGGTTTTCATCTAATATTGTTGTAGTTTTAACTTTTTTTGCAGCGCCTCAAAAAGTACTGAGTATGTTGTAAAATATGTGAATGTTCTCGCATTTTTTATGTTTATTATTTAATATTTTAAAATAGATACTAATTCACCCTAAAGACATAATGTTTCATACATAAAGACAGCTAACTTTCGCTACAAAAAGGTTATTAAATTTGAAAGGATTGGAAAGTAGATACAAGATTTTCTTAGTATTAATATAAGTTATGATTTATTCGTGACATTTTTGTTACAAAATTGTTTTTATGAATAACATTTAACAATAAGAAATAAGTTTTCATTTTTAGCAAACAAATATTAGATCAATTATGTGTGCAAGTTGAACTAATACTAGATTCTAAAAGATGTAAGAGACTGTTTTGTGATGCATGAGGCGTGAAGGCGATTATGTTGAAAGGCTATCGTGGATTTCAAACATAATTTGAATCTCTGTTTGTTTTATATAAAGCAGTTCATTCTATAATATTGTCAGTACGAAATTATAATTTTAAAACAATGTTTGTTGATAATACTTCATGAATGAAAAAAGTTACTGTAATTGAACATTTTTAATCTGCTTATGTACGATACATGCTATTTGACTCAAAAACCTTGTTGAATACAATCGTTTTTATATGATATAAATTATTTTAATAACAGTTACATTCATCATTTAACTTTTTAATAACTATGTCTTGACAATTTAAACAATTTTTGTCATTTAAAATTTGAATATTTCAAATCCATCTTGATAAAGTAGTTCCTGATACTTTGTCTTCTCCTTTAACAGCATTTTGTTCAATTAGTTAACATTTCTAAGGCTTATTATTGAGTTACAATTTGTGTTCACTGTTATAAAATATAGTTAAAGACAAAGTCTTTATTATTTTTCTTTACAAATCTGTTACACTGTAGTTAGTAAATACAAGTTGAAAAAGCTGTTTTAAACCCTTTTCTATTTAGTAATTTCTTCTTTTTAACAAACGTCTCCAAGAGTGCCTTACATTTTCTCAAAAAAGCATTTTGAGGTAAAAGAAATGTGAATCTTTCATTTTGTGTCTTTAAAATGTATAATTTTATGAGTAATAGCCATTTTTCTCTAAAAAAGTAACTATATTGTTTCTTCATAATGCTTGTTATTTACTAGGAAGCGTGGTGGAAAAATAATCCCACATGCAAGAGGACCCGTGTTCAAAAATTTCTAGTTACCCATATTTACTTCTATTCTCAAAAGGACTACAGTGTTTTGTCAGGATGTTAATGTGGGACCCGCCTTTCATATTACCTTCATGTGTTGTGAAAGACTCGAAATACTCACTCTCACTATTCAACGATTATTTTCTATCCAAAATTAATTTACTTTTATCTATTAGAGCAATGTGTTTATCTAATTTGAATTTCACAATAATAATATGACAGTTACCAAGATATGTTTATATTTCATCTTTTATATGAGCTTAAGATGGGACAACCTTTATTCTACGATGTGCTGATTGTCATGTTCTGCCAGGTTGATAATTGATTTTCTTTGTTCAGTTGTGTGTTAGCTCTACAAAGGTATAAGATAACAATGAAATAAATATATGACAAATATGTCTCACTTTTGTCACTTTATTTTTGTAGTCCTATTTATTATGAACATTTGTATTTTGTTCATTTCCTTAAGCTTAAACAAAGCGGACATTTTCATAGTAGCCACTCCATATCTTAAAATTATGTGGTCTGGTTATTAAATCCACTTTAATAAGAAACGCTTGGACACTAACAACTTCATACCTCTCATAGTTTTTGTCATCAAAGATGCTGTTGGCGTTCTTCAAACGTTTTACGAAACAACAATAGAGCATCTTAATATATAAGGAGTGTTTTAAATGATTATTAAAAAAACACATTTAAGTAGACCTCTGAAACGTAGCAGGCATGTTTATTAATCCAAATGGTATTATAATCTACGTATATAAGCCATATTATTGGATGATAAATGCAGACTTATCATTTGAACATTGTTCATGGTGCGCTGATAAGCACTATAAGAATCATAGATGGCGATCCACTGGGTACCATTCAGACAACCTCATCGATGCGCGGTCACGGAAAAAAACGAAATTCCTTGTCTTTCAATGTCCATAAGTCGACACATACCCGAAGAGAATAATCCTTCTTTACACCAAATATAAAGGGGGTGCATAAGCTTGGTGAAATAGTTTCCAAATGTGTTTGATTACCTTCGTGAATTGGGTAAGTGGTAGTCTCCTGTAAGTTTCACGTAGCCGGAATGTCACTATGAGTCATCCCAAATTAATTGATTGACAAATTATGTGTAGTCAGGGTCCAGGTCATGTCAAGTAAAAGCTTTTGTATGTTTAGCTACTTTAATTCTACTTTATGTAAAGCGCCCCAATGATAAGCACGACTTCATAAAAATCTTCTACTAATTACATTAGGTCTCTAAATATCTAACCTAAAATATTTTCTGGTGATCTGCAGTTTTCTTATGTGTTGTTTGATATGATTTATTTAAAACGATATAGTAAGAAATTAAAGTATTGAAAACATATCTGCTATTTTTTCCTAGGTCCGGGTTAATCACTCACCCCAATGAACGGATGATACCCTTACTGTACTCACCAACACAAAACTTCATTTAGGCGCAGAGGAATAAGTGACATTTTGTTAGTTTTTCAGAGGGTTACAATAAACTTGTGTACGCAATAAACCAATTCATTTCTTCTTTCCTTAATGTCATGGTATAACCTTACTTTTTTGATGACACCAAACAATGCGTTCATTCTATAGGTTAGTTTTAGGGTATTCTCAGAGACTCCGTCAATTTATGTCTGTAATTGTCTATTTTTGTAAAGGCGCTACATAATCAGTATGAATTAACTTTCCAAGGAAAGACTGGGCTCTTTTGTAGAACTTTTAAGAAGAATTAGTCAAAAAACAATGTTAGATAATAATTACCAAAAACATTATTTAATGCATGTCAATAAGAACATATATTTACTTGAACTTATCCTTTTCCAAGTCTATGCTTGTAAACATGTACGGTGCCACACAAATGTGGGACATTATTTACTTATTGTGAAAACGCTGATGCCAGTATTTGCTTTTTCTAATACGCTGTGACAGGTGTATGTTTATAAAGACATGTAAATACGAAAACCTTCGCCGTCCTTTTAATATGAGTTTTTCTTGTTAATTCGATTCAAACACGAAATTGAAGTTTGCATACGTCTCGAATGAATGTTTGTTTGCCCGGATGGCTTTGTCCCAGTCCAGTGTGTTTGTTAACCCAACAAAAACGCCGTTGAGCTGGCAAGTTCCCAATATCAATAGAGAAGGATAAACTATGTATATGATATATTATATCATTTCATTCATGATCACCACATTTCCTATATAAATATCTAACATGCCCCCAAAATAATCTTACTATTTCATAAGTATATTACTCCTTTATGATCCGTTGTACACACTAAAAAAATGTGCGGTGTATAAGTCATATGGGTAGGCTGATAGAGCATTATCAAAAAATAAAGCTGTGTAGGATAATGTAAGAGCGAACGAGATAGAGACTGCAAAGAAATTGAATTAAATTGATTGTAAGAATAATATATATAAAACCCTTGTTCATATAACAGTAACGTTTATTCATTTATTTCAACAACAATATAAAACATTGAACAATAGAAATTCATAAACAACTTAAAGAACTTAATAAACTAGACTAGT
>JAUUEB010025214.1:0-16780 GCA_032362205.1 Clione limacina
GACTACAGTACGGACCACATCAAAGACCACATTACGGACCACATCACAGAGCACATTACGGACCACACCACGGACCACATTACGGACCACATTACGGACCACATCACGGACCACATTACGGACCACATCACGGACCACATTACGGACCACATCACAGACCACATTACGGACCACATCACGGACCACCTTAAAGACCACATTACGGACCACATCACGGACCACATCGAGGACCACATCACAGACAATGACACTTCATCACGTCCCATGAAGACTTTCCCACACTGGGAGGAAAGGTAAACCAAAGTGACATTCTCTCCGTGTTCAACGGGCTTAAAAAAAACCATGATGAAATGCATTGTGCATCTAATGAAGAAATATATACAGATAAGACAAAATATAGAAGTACAGCATTTCAGACTAGACAGTCCTGAAGTTGGACTAAGCTCTCAGGAAGTCATAATAATGAGAAATATTCAGAAACATGATTACCAGATAATCAGTCGTGGCCAAACAGTCTACATAGTTATCAATATCACAAAATCTACAAACACGACTGTATTTGACTAAACATTTTTTTTTGGAGGACATTGTAAAGAAATCTGAGAATTTCTTATCTAGATTTCCGTTGATGGTATTTTCATTGTCTGGCCAGACATTTTTTGATCAGTTCTATCTAGTTATATCATTGAAGAGACGAGAGTGCTTCTTACGATGCTTTTTATTATATGATAATACCCACATTTTTGTATAGAGTTACTCCGAGTTGACTATACAAAAAGGTGGACGTAATCATATAATAAGTGATGATATGTAAGAAAACCTTAGCAGGGGTCTTTGGAGATACTATCAATATACTATTTTGGATTAAATTCCATGTAAAAAGTAAGAAGCGAGATCCAATTATAGATTCGAAATGCTGATAAAATTATGAAGAGTAAGATGAACGGTGTTAAACACCTGACGAGATGACTATAAAGATGTCCACAGATAACGAGTTATTTAGCCTGTACGTTCCCTTATCACTACGTGGTGTGTTTTCTAAGACAAACCATGATAACACGGTGATACATTACATCGTGGATGTCAGGGTCTGGTATATCCCAGAGATGTATGCCTTCATCAGACCACTATAGAACTAATATCATGGGTGGCACCTGCTCTATGTGTGAGTTCTGTCGCCCATCTTCTAGTCACTCAACACCTGATTACGTAGATGAGTTCACAGTCTGCTCAGATCTTGATGAAGCTCCTGTTACCTTTCACCAAACTTTGTCGATTCTTCTTTAATAGAAAGTAGTATCTTTATTGTATTATTAAGGAAAACACCTAGGTTGGAAGCCTGCCCGAGGCCATGCTCCTAAACATAATGCGCGTAGCAAGGATTTTGAAGTGGGGATGGCGAACCTGGCTTAGGTCAATTCAATGGTCGCGAAGCAGACAGAATTTTTGAAACTGCGTTATAAATGCTGGCAATTTAGACCATTTGGATCTCGAAGGATGGGGGTATTCCCCAATATGTCCCTTGGCTACGCTCCTGTTAAAATCATGAATGATGATGAGCAAAGCATCGTTAAAAGACTTGATAGAGGTCATCTGGTTATCTTCATCTCGCATCTTTACGTTAAAAATATCGTCATAATTGAGCCACATGTTGTGTTAAACACTCCCCCTAATGTTTCCATAACCTATATGTCTGCCTATATTGTATGACTCTATGTTTGTGTCGACCGTTACGTGAGGTTATTTCAATAGCCGTTAGCCAATCTAACTGTCAAACATGCGTGCCAAAGTTTGAACACCTTAAGGCAGTCAAAACATGTACCCAGATGGTGACCCTTGACCTGGGTACAGTAGTTAGTTTCCGAATGATATCATGCCTTAAGGGATAACAGGGAAATACGACATTAAGCTGAACATCAAGCGAATATATATTTTTTTGACATATCTTTATTTTTATAATCTGCTGGTATAACTGTGACTTATTGTGCTCCGTTATCAACTCAGCATTGTTTACATTTCTTAATTCAATTTAACTAGAAATATCAGACCGGAAGTTATTTGCAAAGAAAGGAAATTGAAATTCTAATACCATAAAATATCTGTATAATGCCTGCTCTCAGTAAACATTAGAAAAAAATAAATCACATTTAATATGCAACATCGGCATAAACCACTTGATCGCGAGACCATAACTGAAGTTATAAAGAAGACTGGACAAAAACACGATCTTAATGATAATTATTCAATTGTATGAAAAAAACATTCATAGAAAAATAATACAATAAGGTGGATTTAATATACACTAGGATCGACACATCATTCAATAAGACGGACAGTTATTCAATAAGATGTGAAATCTTTTTGAAAGATAGAAAAATCATTTAAAAGGATGGACAAATCGATCGAAAGGAGTACACATTATTCAAAAAGATGGACAGATTATTCTAAAGGATGGTCACATTTCTTAAAAGGTCGGACAATTATTCAAAATTGTGGACAGATAATTCCTAAGGATGGACAACTTGCTAAAATGGATGGACAGTTATTCTAAAGTAGTGGTTCTTAAACTTGTCTAAGTCGCGACCCCTTTCAGACATGTGAAAATACTCGCGACCCCCTACCCTTCTCTCGTGTTTTGGGATCCAACTACAGTCATGTACAGTCAGGATAGAAGTAATATTGCCCCCCCCCCCTTCCCCAACACTCACTCATGCACATAGTCCTACCCACTCAATACAAATTAAAGGATCGGGTGAAAGTTCGATAAATGTATACTGTATTAGTAAAAGAAATCTATCCAAATTGACATGATATTTTACTCACCACCAACCATGAGATGTGTGTGCTTGTAATGCATCAGATAACATCTCAATGTCTGGTTGTATTTTTGATAGAGATAAGTGCATATCATCTTAGTTCTTAAACGCGAGGTTTATTTCTTACTTTTGTTTAATAATTGTTACAAGGGTTAAAACCCTTATTCAGACAATATTGATGCAAATAGTACCAAAACTCAGTGGACAAAATGACAAATATCTGGTGTTTTATGATGAAAAAATACCCACCAGAAACTTGAGATGGATTTATTAAAAAACACAGATATCGGGCAAATATTTTGTCTTTTTAGTTTAAACATGTATCTTGCTGGTAGTCTGGTTTAAATTTTAATATAAGTGGAGAAAGGACTTTTTGCAAATGGAGGTGGACACAAATATAGTTTTTCCGATACTCATTCAAAGAAAATCCAATTCTAATCATTTTACACAGTCTTTCAAACATCGAAGATGTTCCATCTTTAATTTTTCGAATCCAGTTTTCAGCTTTTTAGATAAATCAGCAATTTTTATCTTTGAAAACTATTAAAAAACTTTAAATTGACTCCATTAACATTTTCAATAGTATCTGTAAGATATAATAGTTTGAGACCCGGCTTTAAAATTGTTGAAACTCCTCCTTCAGGTAAAAATCACGCCTCAAAACATTGCCTTTGAAAAGCCATCGAAAGCAAAGGCTTATGTTCTGAGCCCAGTTCTTGACTTAATTATTCAAACTAAACCTTATGCATGTAGCTTGCAAGCCTGACTAGTGATGAGGAAACAGCGTTTGATAAAAACGAATTTCCACAAACTGCATATCAAATGAAAGTTATAGTCTTTCAAGTCGATTGATAATGAGAACATCTTATTCATTTTGAAGTAAGAAAGTTGAAGACTTGTTTCAGATTAGTGTACACTCTACACTAGACAAGTTGAGCATTGTAAAAAAGGAATAAAAACGATAAAATTAGGATTGTTTCGTGACTCTAAAAACACTCTCACGACCCCAGTTTAAGACCACTGTTCTAAAGAATGGACACATCATTCGTAAGATTGGATTAATTATACGATGGGATAAAGATATTAAAATAAAGAACGTACAATGAATTTCTTTATTTTGAAAAACTTTATACGGAATTTGTTCTTCAATTGACACGTAAGCGTGATTTACGTTTGTTGAATTTGTTTCAACTTGTTTATGTTTACCTTTTATACCCATTCAAATTGTTTCTTTTTTAAATTCTTTTTTGCTTTGGAAATTTCTGAAGTGCACAAATCATTATTAACCGATTTTTTTATATATATATTAATATAACTGACTTGAACCAAGCAAAGAATGCTCATAAAAGACAGAAAGTGTGCTCTCTCTATCAAATAGAAGGTTATATGCCTAAAAAAGAAGAAAAAAATGTCATTTCCCTTTCCCTTTCTCTAATTCCAGAACGAATCATCTTTCTACGTTTGTATACATTAACATTTTTTGCACGCGAATGTCTGTTTTCTAAGGCAACTTTTTATACCTGTATGTGTTTTTGTTGTTAATTTTTTGGGCGCATGAACGTTGCCTTTCCCCTTTCAAGAATATCAATTAATAAGAGCATACATTTTTTATTTGAGGATGAGGCCAACTTTGACTCGCATGCGCCTCGGAGAACATCCTTGGCTGTTTTGATATACCTGCAACTGTTGCACCTGCCTACACCTTTGTTGTAATTCTACACATCTAACTGTCATAATTATCTGAATATATCTTTTAATTTTCTCGCCGGATATGAACATTAAATCCAAAACGGAAGTTAGGTTTATTTACACCTCACGTGCATCAATATCGTATGTCAAGATGAAAGCAAAAAAACGAAACAAATAAGGAAGTAAAGGAAACATGCATTTTATTATTTTTACCAGTGAAGATTATTATTTTTTGTGTATCCGTATAATTTTTGCTTCGCACATTGACATACATTTTTAAGTTTTCTTGTAAAAATACAATTTGTAAACTAGGTCTTATTATGACCGACATGCATAGACAAATATGAAATAACATATCTATTTAAGATATTTTTTATTCTCTCTATACACAGAGCCTTCAATTTAAAAAAAGTTGAAGTTCACGTGCAGTTACAATCCTCGTTCGTGGTTAGTTCTCGATTTCGGCCGAGATTGAAGTGGACTGATGAAGACAAATAACACATATTCCAGAAAATATGACATACAAAATATAATTTTGTTATAATAAACTATCTGCTATAATATGTGCTTACTAGTGATAAACAAAATTGTCAATCAACGTACCGAGAGGATAGAAATGATTACAATTTGAGAACACAATATGTATTAAGTATTCAATTTATCTTATAGTTTATAAGCAAATGAGTTTTGTAGAACTATCAGCAGACAGATTGATAGATGTACGGATGTTAAGATAGATTCCAAAGGTAGATTGATAGATATATTTAGATTGAGAAACAAACGTATCGTTTTTCAATTATCTAAAATGTGTGGACATATTTAGAAGATATAAAAACAGATCGTTGGAGAAAGATATTCTTTGTTTCCTTCTCTTTCAAAAATACTAATTGAGGAAGTGAACGTGAAATCTGAAAGTGTGTTGGTGAAGGGTTTTATATTTCCGTGTCATTGTCTAACAAAATGCTGACCTTTTAGTTTGAGAAATGTTTCAACCCAGTGCTACCTTTGTTGACAAAGTTCTTCAGAAAAAAAATCCCGTCAGCAAAAAACACTTAGCATGGTCTTTTTGTTCGTGGGACCAAACAATTTAAATGGATTCCCATCACCAACAGAGCGTGTACATGAGTAGTGTTTACCACCTATCATAGCGTGTACATGAGTAGTGTTTATCACCTAACAGGAAAATATTTACAAATATCTCTACGTAAAGATTTACAACACGTGATTCATTGTCGAACTGTCCGCCATGTTTGTTTTCTGTTTTCTTTAAGTGGAACATCCATCACCTTATGATGTTTGACCCTTGAGGCATGTTTAAATAAGACTTCTATAAAAACTATAGTAATCCAATGGATAGCGACATTCTCTTGTTGTTATGATATGTCACCGACATCTGCCGTTTTGTTACTCTGTGTCTGTCTTCTTTATTAGGGTCATTCCACAGAAATGTCAACCACGTTTTTTTTAAAGGATAAAGTATATGCATAGACCGCGGCTCTCATGGGAACCTATAGGCACCTAGGAGTCGATAAATTCGAACGCCCGTTGCGAACAACACTGTTTGGAATGACCCATTAGTTGTGTGTGACCCTCGTTTTCTTAGCTTTATTGGTATGAGATAAGGAGACATTGTGAATGAAAGGCCAGACCTTTGATCTAGAATTAGAAGCTAGACTTTTTGTATACTTTCTTCGCGTCACCTATAGTATAGTTGTGGTTGAACCGATTACATCGGTGAGTACGTCGTAAGTTGACGCCTAAGTACATAAGACTTTAGAAACACCCACCTAAAGTCTTGAGTATGTTATCTAGATTATTGATATCATTATTATGCATAGGATCAGCAAAAACGTGAATCTATCTACATGCTCTAGTTCATAACAAAAGAAAAATAGATGACCGTGATAGAGTAAGAGTCCTTGAGCTGTTTGCAGTAAATTGCGGTCACACGCCCAAGTAATTCTCAAGTGTTGGGGAGAGTAAACAGTTATCATACAAAGGGAATCATGAGGATTAATTCAAATCTTTTGCAAACAATTTGACAAAATGTCATATCTCATAGTAAAATTGATGATACTTCAAATCAGCAAACAATAGAAAATTATAATATCTAGATCGTTATCTAAACGAAAATTATCGATTGCTTCTATTACACCTGCAAAACACCTGATTTCGTGATTGAAATCTAGGACGAGCACTTAAGTTTCTGAAAGACTATCTTTAAATCAGGTCAAAACTCTCAGGATCTAACTGATTGCGACCTCAAACTTTGATCATCCTTGAGTCTTCTGCAAACGAAGACGACGACCCGACACGCGTCACTTGGATTGATAGGAACTCTTCTTTGAAATTCTTTGTCTTTTTGCACTATCACAAATACAATCATTGTATGACCCACCGCAAAAGGTCAGGGGTCACATGTTTACAAATTTTGAAAAGATGTCTTACACGCGCGTATGGTCTTGTTTTACCTTGACGAGAGGTCTTGAATCATTGTAGAGCAGCCGTCAGGATATCTTAACCAATCAAATAGAATATGCGTAGCTCTCGTCCAATCATTTGACAGCAGAGGTAAGACTCAAGGGCTTTCGGCGGCGATTATCATCGAAGTGCCTGTTGATGACATCTTTGAAGGAGCTGATGATCGTCTGATCCTTTTATTCGTGTGTCTGATAGATAGTCACATTCGTTAAGTGTAAGTGTTAAGTTTTTCATAAGTAGTTGACCGTATTCAAATGGAGTAGGCTTCAAACGCTGTACACATTTTCTCTGATAATCTACAATCATCGTATCTTCAGTTTTTCCTCTAACCAAAGAGAACAAACAATAACGACCGCAACGATTACTTAAGAGTTGGGAGTATTATCTCCTTTGAAAAAGTTAAAAAAAATCTTAAGTGTTTATTTGCACAAACTGTTTTCTCTCTTTTCCAGTGAGTTTTTAGTGGTCTGATTTTGGGTTGTCATATATATTGTAGCAAGATAAAGCAGGTCTGAATCCCAACCCAACAGGGTAGACGGTTTTACATTGAGACAAAATAAATACATCTTTATAGGCAGCGAACATCACTGTAAGATTGATATGACAAAGCACAAAAAATCATATCTGGAAAGTTGAGGAGAGTGTGTTTATATTTGCAAAAAAGCATGTACAGGTAATTGGAATCTTTATAACCCTTTAAATATGATTATATCATAATGCAAAAGTCAAAACAAATCATACATGCGTGAATCTATAGGTATTTGCGTTGCAAGAACAATATTGCCATGGTGTTAGTTTTTTTGTTTACCACATAAAGTTCTTATATCTCTATGAACTGATATAAACACTGCGAAAAATAACCTTAATATACCAGTCGCTTTATGCTGTGATCCGCTTAATGTAAAAATGTCAATGTTTCTATGGTGATGTGGTATAAGGCGGACAATATATTGTAACCTGAGCCAGCTAAATGGTTGATAACTAGAAATGAAAAGCTGAAGACAGTAGTTCAATGATGAGTAGATGAAGTGGGTGAATGAGATGGATGGGATGTGGGGGGGGGGGGGGCTAAAGGATAAATAAAATAATACAATAAGAAAACAATGAAAAGATAACAACACAATACGTAAACGAATTCTCAGAGATGCGTATAATAATCCGAAATAAAACTCAAGACTATGACTAGTATAGTAGGTCAGGTCAGTAGTAGTGACTGTTAATTACAATACCAGAATACTAACGGCAAAGATTCTACAGAAAATAAAAGAAATAAGTGACAGACGGAATAATAAATCATTCTCTTTGTTCCCTTTCATCCTTCCACTAACTAGTAAGTGCACAGTTTTTATTCACCTAACACGTGCATAGTCAATCACTAACGTAATAAAACCTTAGACAGATTACTACCCGGTGACTATGAGATGACTACGAGATACTTTTGCGGTTAAAAAAGGTGGAATAACAACGGTTGTAATTGAAAAGAGAAAAGGAAAAAGGGTTAAGAAAATAGAAATTCCCTGTCGTCCCTTTGATTTATTTTACTTACGTGCTAGAAATATAAATTGACTGCATCGAAGATACCATGAACTACTAAAATTCTAAGGTCAATGATAACATACTAATTTTCATATTTCTTGGCTGCATTGTCGATTATACACCAGAAATGCTAAGTCGGCTTCATTGTAACTGTATGCCACACAGAGAGAAAGTAATTTGTGTAACAATCAAAATTTTAAAATTAAAGTTTGAAAATAATTTTTTTTCTTCTTTTTACGGTAGCATCAATAGTTTGAGCCTTTTATTTTAAGCATTGAAACTTGAATAAAATCATGAACTACCACGAGGATACCGAGAAGAATGAAATTGTTTAAGTCAGTAATAGTGTATGAGTGACATAACTCGAAGTGTTAATGTTAAATGCGAGTACCTAGACAACTAAATAACTACTGTGTGTTAGATATAACAGTCTGTTGCAAAGTAAAAATATATATTATTTCCAATGTTGATATATCGGCTAGGTATCATTAAAATATGACAAACTTGTTATCAAATGAAGCGTAAATTATTTTAAAAAATTAGAAAAAAATTAAGAGAGTGAATAAGAAAAAAAGGCTGTGGTTTTTGGATATTGCATACTGAAAATGTCTTAATTAATATGTTGATGCATTGTTTGGACTATCCCAACCTGTTCAAGATAAAAACATGGTTTGTGTGTATATTATTTATGTTATTTTTATGTTTCTTGTGATATTCGGTTCAATCTTGTAAGACAAGTTGTTATCTATCTATCCTAATTGATCAGTATATATTATCTGTATATAATACTTTATAATCGCAGTATTTTGACTACGCCGTTTCATCAAATTGGATTTTTTTTCACAAACCAGTTATATAACACATTTTATATAATTACACTTCATTTGATACCAAGTTTGTCAAGTTTCATTGATAGTTGGCTTAAACATTCTCTCATAATACTTCTTTATTTTGAAACGTTTACAGTATCCGATGATGACAAATGTAAATGCACTGAAACGATTCAAAAAAAATTAAACTTATCTGCGTGTGAAGAGCTGTTAATTATGATTGCAGGTGTAGACAATCTAATTGAGACATAACTATCAACTTTGCTGCGTGTTTAATATATTAGCAATATCGGATGAGGCAGATGCAAATGCACCGAAAGTGAAATTCCTACAATTAGAATAATCTGTTTATGAAGAGCTCTTAATTGTGTGTGAAGGTGTAACTAATCTAATTGAAACATGTTTTAACAATTTTGCTGAGTATTTGATATTTTTGCTGAATGGGATGATGACAAATGCATATTATTATGCACCGAAAACAATTTTTTAAACTTAGAAACACTTTTTAACTTAGAAAAATATTTGTATGAAGAGCTGTTAATTATGATTGCAGGTGCAAATGAATTATTTGAGACATTATTTTCGGCTCCACTTAAATGACAATGAATTATTGCTATATTCTAATTGATTTTCTAAACTAAAAATTCATTTGATTATCTTTTTCAAAATCTCATACCTGACCTGTTCCTTTCTTTTTTTTGAACCTGGTTGGTTAGAATCAATTGGTGCATATACGTTGGATTTAAGCCACTTCAATCATGTTAGTTACTAGATGTTTATAGCACTGTTGGCAAGTTATGAATCAATGATTGAATAAAGAAAATATGCGACACATGACTTTACTAAAGGTTACATTAGCAATTAATCACATAAAAGCAAATAAGAGGGCTACAAATGTAAATGAAATTAGGTTACCTGTGATGATTATAATGAAAAAAATCAACACAAATAAAAGTTAGTTCTAATATCTCCCACCCCTTAACCGACGGATAAAATAAGCAAAATTCATTTGATGATCAAGAAAATCTCCTTCTGCCGATCTTAGCTGATCGGGCCGGTGTTAGTATGCATTTGACTTTATAGGACGTTTTTTGCGAGATGTACATCCTATGTCAGTAGGTAAAGTTAAGATAACACATAGCACCGTCGCCGACATGACCTTACATATATAGAGGATAACTTTAAAATCTTAGAAAACTGTACACACATTTATCATGTTATTTAAAAGCAATCTTGTGTAGATGCTATCAAACACATTTTGTTTTATTTTTTTCTATCCTAACGAGAATCACATCCAGGACTGCGTAGAGCATTGACCTTCAACCCCTGCACCAAGGTCAAGCTAATATAACGAGACATAATGTAAAGACAGGAAGGGGAGGGTCATAATTAGGCGTATAATGATTCCATCTGTCTTTGATGTTATGTATGTCTTCTACAATATTCCACAAAAGACGTCGACTCTACATATCAATAATTGCCATGTTTTCCAGAATGTTCTTTTAACATGAGAACAACATTGTTTGGTACTTTGAGGATAAGACGGGGGATTTGGTGGTTCCCACCTTTGATGAGTGATCTGAAGTTCAATTTGTAAGGTCCAACCACCACCAGTCACTGTGTTGTATCTGGGTAATTAAGCTGCAGTGGACTAGGCGCCAAAGAACAAAGGGGAGACAAGCGGTTGTCCCCACAAAGACCGGACGAAGATGGTAGGTGTGGAGATATTTATCCCTTCTTTGAAGCAAGTAAGATTAGCAAGGGCTAAAATATTTATCATTAGCCATTCCCCAAAACATCCTTGAAGAAACCGATGGGTGTTTCTGTATTTTTCGCCTTTTTATGCTCTTGGAATTTTTTTTACTCACTGCAAGTGGCGCTCACAAAGGTACTTAACCACATATCTCACAGCGCACGCGAATATAACATTTTCTCACTCGCATGCTCGAGCAGGCAAATAGTAAGACAAAAATGCGCGCATCGTAAACATTTGCCTAAAATAATTGTGAGCAGCTTTTTTATACTCTTTTTGAAGCTCAGAAGAAAAGGATATGTTTGTACTTGTTTCATCCTGTCCTAATCAGCATAGAATTTTCTTATGAATTCCCCCGTCTAAGACTGTCTTGTTCTTGGTGTAATATTACTCTTTTTCTTTACATTTGAAGAGCGTCGTAAATTAGAAGATCGCAGCAGGGAACTAAATGTCTAACATATACAATTTTTACGGTTTTGACAGTTAAATTTAAGACTAGTTTGCCAGGTGTTTAGGAGTGTGTCTGCGGATTTTTACAACGAATCATAAAACTAAAAATATGTATTCATTGAAGTAGACTTTGATAAAAATTGACTTAAAAGCACCAACAACATGCTAGTAACAAACACGTGCAGTCACTTATCATATAATATGTTTTATTATTTTCAGGTAATTTGAGACCAAGGTCAAAGAGAAAATTATCATGCTCAATCTCTGCAAACAAGATATCATTTGTTTTTAACTTTGTGTCAAATTTCTCTTGTCGGATAAAAACCCTAAAAGGAAGACAATTAAGTGTGCATGTAAAGAGAATTTAAGATAAAGATTACTGACGCTCTCATAAACAGCTCAAAATATGAATTGTAGCTAAAACAACAACCGTTAAGTTTTCTTTGTATTTCAGTATTTCACAGATTTCAATAAGAGTTATGACCCTTCTTTAGTTAAGAGTTATCGTTAGTGCTCACCTTGGGGTGTCTGATAAGGATGCATATTTGTCTCGTTATCTGACGTTATAAAGATATCAACAAAGAGAAATAATCTTGGTTTATGTTGGAGGAAAATTTGTCTTTTTTACGACTAGAGCACTTAAACAAACTCAAGGCTATCATGTTTTAATCTTATTTTTCTTTAAAAAGACCGAAGGTCGTGCCAGAGACAAGGGCAATAGACCACTTTATCTTCGCCAGTTTTGTCCCATTGAAAAGCTGCCTTTTATCCACTAAATTCTAGATCATATATAAATGGAAATAGTTCCAAAGGTTGAGATGTACTTCGTCAAAGTTGATTCAAACAGATAAAAATACGACCAACTGATTGTACAAATGACGCGTGAAATTATGAGATTTAAAATTAGTCAGAAGCATACAAAGATGAAAGGCTGGAAGACCAAATCTTTATCATTCACATGAAGAAAACCCTAGAAACAATTGTTGTGAGGTTAGTCGGTGCTTCTTATTATTTGAGTTATGAAATTATATGAAATAATTAAATGTCTATAAGTTGGGCGGGGAAGTAACTCTAATGCCAAGACAAACATGATTACATACCACTGAGTGAGAGATCATTGAAACTCAACAGGTGGTAAGAAAGTTACGGTTACGCGGAACTGTTACAACTACATTATATCTTATTACTTTTTTAACTGGATTTATATGTCTATCTCTCTGTTTTTCTTTCCACTCCCCGGCTTCTCTATCTTAGAAAAGTTCTTATCAATATAGGAATAACCACTTTAAGGTCACCTGAACGCAGATTGATGTGATCGAAAATAGGTCTTCTTACCTACGTTTTTCTGTTCTATTTTATGTTTTGTTGTGTCAAATATTAAATTTATGACAATAATCAACAGCTGTTCTTATGAGGAGAAAGAATTTTCATTTTTATTATCTTCAACTGTTTCAGAAAGATTTATTTTCTGTTCATCTCTTGTTTGATGATTTAAAAATGAAATATCAGACATCATAGGTGTGGTAAGTAAATAAATGCCAGACTTGAGATCTCAGTCAAGTGGTCGGGAAGTTAATGAAAAAGTAAGTACTCGTTTGACTTCGTTAGAAAAAAGAGAATAATCAGACAGACAGACAGACAGACAGACAGACAGACAGACAGACGGACAGACAGACAGACAGACAGACAGACAGACAGACAGACAGACAGACAGACAGACAGACAGACAGACAGACAGACACAGACAGACAGACAGACAGACAGACAGACAGACAGACCCACAGACTGACTGACAGACTGACTGACTGAAGGCAGATGGACAGACAGTCACGCAGGCAGGCAGGCAGACAGAAAAGACAGGCAGGCAGACGGACAGACAGCAGACAGGCTGATGTTCAGCGATTTTAACCAGATTATATTTGTAGAAATATAGTCAAAAGAAAACTCAAATAAAAAATGTCGGTAAAATTGCCTAAAATAAAACTTCTGGCCTGAAAGACAATTATAACTCCTGGAGTAAAAGTTGAGTTAAAAAATGCCTTTGTTTTTGCAGTGATTTTGAAACATAAATGTTTTTGATTACTGTTACATCTGTATTTTTGCTCGCTTTATCCGACTTGAAGTCCTTAACTCGGGTAAGCTGAGACGCAATTTGTTTTGATAATTGGCGTTACGTGAATAACAAAACCAAATTACGCCTCAGTTTATATCGCACAGGAAAAGGGAAAATATATACAACTCTCTCCAATAAAACCTGTATCATGTTTATCATTAATTACTTGTGATAAAATATGTTACACAAAAAAATATAATTGAGTACCATCAATCCTTTTACACAAAAAAAGATATACTATTCAGAGTAACGTGACTTGAATAAGTCGATGTAAGTGAATTGCTTGCAATTAATGTGTTCTTTTTACGTTAAACTTCTATGCAATCGACGAAGATATTGAAAAATCGAACTGATGTGATTTTATTTCATACATAAGATACACTCATGTGACACGTAACTCTACAAAAATGCAGTACTGTGATTAACTTCAATGGAGCAATGCGTTTCAAAAATCAGCACATAATTTGTGATGAGTGTTTTTCATGGGAGAAAGCGCTTTACTAAAATACATTACAACCTCGACATTCTTAACAAATGCACTAATATACTTTCTCAGCTTTCTGGTAAGACTACTATAGCTTTTACGCACTAAAATCCTGAATATTCTTACACATCTGATATCAACCCAGAGATATTCAATATTATAATATACATTAGAAGAACAAGGGGAATCAACACTTCAGGATTACATTCGCGCCATTCCAACAAAAATTCCGATACAAAAAAGATGTTTTATCATGTAATTAGAAGCTAAAAATAACAACAAAGGAATATTCGTATAGCAAGGGCATAACGTCTTGTATTTGCAACACAAAATTAAGCCAACCTCATCCCACCCCCCCTGGGAATTAATCTTGGTTAAGAATGAGAGAATAAAGCATCACAGACCAGACATATTGTGTAGAAAGATAGTAAACATGCGATGGAATGAGGTGAAATAGCACGCTGTTATGGGGGTGAAATAGCACGCTGTTATGGGGGCGATGGAATGAGGTGAAATAGCACGCTGTTATGGGGGCGAAATTCTTTATAAAAAGCCTGACATTCCCTTTAGCATGTCTAATGAATTCACAGCTAATGCCTAAGAAACTTTGAAGCAATTACGCGAACGTTCTTAAGACACGCATCATTATCATTACGTGTTTAGAACAGGATATTGAAGAGATGGAGATAGTTTTAAATGACGTTTGACGTTAAAGAGAAATACTTTAAACTTTCAAATTACGTTTTCTTATTTCAAACGCATATTCAACACCTTTTCCGCAACGAAAGATATTTTTTACTTAAAATCATTCGTTCACTCTCTCACTCACAGACTTACTCACTCACTCACTCACTCACTCACTCACTCACTCACTCACTCACTCACTCACTCACTCACTCACTCACTCACTCACTTCCTCACTCACTCACTCACTCACTCACTCACTCACAAGCTATTTTTCTCATTCACAAAAAAACGCTCCCTCACAAATTCATTCACTTTCTCACTTACCTATTTACTCACTAACTAACTAATTTTGTAATCCGGGTCCGCTTGTTATTGAGAGCGGATGTCGACAACGTTTTCGCCAAAAGACGAGCTTTCGTTTTTCGTTTATTTGATCTGCTTGAATTTGAACAGTCAGTTTTTATCAAAGTTTTGTAAATACCCCGATATTGACCCTGGCGGAGCGTTGTGATAATAAACTATGTACTAACAAGTGTTTGACATTGAAGAGTTCGTTCAGCTTGTATGATATTTGTACACGAGTGTTTTTGATACAAATGTATCCTGTATTGTCTTCACACTATAGATAACAACAATCCTTGAACAATCTCGAGTAAAATACCGCGAAGCATGTACAAACTCATATGTTTGCTCTTATCGTAAGAAGGTTATTGAACACACGACCTCAAACTGTTGTAGTTTCTATTTGTAACATTTTCAAAAACTGATAATGATAACATTGTATTTCCATAATGATATAAATTAACCAATATTAAGTTTTATCGGTAACGGTTTATTCAGGATCTTTATATGATAAAGCGTACAGAGCAGATCGTATATCTTACCCATGGACAATATACTGACACCGGGAATTCCTGACTTAGTAGGAATCCGCCAATGCCATGATTCATATTCAACTGCTGTATAATGTCCCACTGAAAAACTCGTCGGTGTGACCCGACCAGGTTTTAAACCCGACCTTTTTCTTACGGGCTGGACATTGGACATTTTGACAAATTGGCCACCGCAGGGAAACAATTTGGTTGAAGTAGTGTAAAATCAAGAATATTAAGTGATAATATTCTCTTTTACTTCCAACACTTATCCATTTTCATTTTTTATTTCTGTTACATTCAAGCATCTTGATAAGAAACAGGTTAAAGAATGCTTCCCAAAAGTGATTTTAATTGCGAACCGGCACGAGAGGTCACATTCTGGGAGGAGGAAAACTGCTCAGAAAGTGGAAGTGACGTATGTAGACAGACACAAGACAGACGGCAGTGACAATAAACACCGCCCTAACTCCAGTGCTAGCAGAGGAAGGGATCAATTAAACATAAGTTAAAGGGTGTTAAATGTTAATGACGGATGTGCTCTTATGACCTAGCACTGTTCAATAGGTGAAAGGTGAGAAGGTCTGGAACTCACAACAATTATTGTCTGATTTATGTGCTCCCAAGGTGGCTTTTTATATCCCATTACTGAAGGAACCCTGATGTTTCGTGCAAGTTATCGTTCCTGAGTAGGGTTATCGTCGATGCAGTTTGCTAGTGATCTCCTATGAAATTCAAGCCTTGACTTAAATTTTTATTTTCAGTAAATGATAATCACCAAAAGGTTCAGTTCACAAGTTTCCGCTATGTAACACTAATAGTCACGTGATGACCAATGACGTATGAACGTAGAACTTAACATACTACAAGAACTTAACATACTACATGAGCTGAAACGAGACTATACTATACAGACCTCGATCGGGCCATACATAGACCTTTAAAAATTAGCAATATAGCAACGGTCCAGGTTGACATCGTGCATAATCGACTACTCTAGTGTCTCAAATAGACGGGGGGGGGGGGGGGGGGGGGGGGGGGGGGGGGGGGGGGGGGGGGGGGGGGGGGG